>PVJL010009494.1:0-56755 GCA_004026885.1 Lyroderma lyra
ACTCAGCTGTAAGAAAAGATGAAATATTGCCATTTGCAACAAAATGGATGGACCTGGAGATCATCATGCTAAGTGAAATAAGCCAGACAGAAAAAACAAAGAACTGCATGATTTCACTCATATGCGGAATATAAAACTGAAAGCAAAGAAAAAAGAAATGAACAAACAAATAACCCATGGACACAATCAATAGTTTAATATTTATTTGGGGACGAGTGGGTTAGGGAGGGGAGAAAGGGGAGGGGGTGGGTGAGGAGGGGGGAAACTAAATATAAGGTGATGGAAAGAGAAGTCACATTAGGTGGTGAACTTATTATACATCAAGTTGACAATGCACTGTAGAATTGTATGCCTGAAACCTATGTAATCCTTGCTAACAGATGTCACCCCAATCAGTCTAACAATAAAAATGAATTTAAAAAAAAGTCAAGTAGAGTTTCTAGAAGGCAATATACCTCTGCTGCCTCTGGGCATGCTGGTCCAAACAGGGCCAAAACCTGTTCTCTCTGGACCTGGCTGGTGAGAACGGCAAGTGACTCTTCGGCGCTGCAGGCCGAGTTGCTGTAAGTGAGCTCCCAACTGAAGTGTCCAGAGTCCACTGGCTCCAAGTTGATCTTGTCCAGGGCAACCTGGAGGCCCGTCCCCAGCCCTTGTGCACTGAGTGGGTGGGAGATGTCCCAGGGAGCCTGGAAGCCCACAGTGAGTTTAGCAGCTTCAAGCCAAGTCATCAGCACACTGGCAAAGAGTGTCAGGGACTAATGTCAGGTGGGCATCACCGCCTTCAACCCCCACACAGAGCCCGTATCTAAGTGGGGCCTCAGCCCCGTCCTGGGAGCCATGGATGGCATCTGGCCCCTGGATCACTGCAAAGCCTCCTGACCACTCGTACCGGGAGCTTAAATGGTAGCACAGAGTTCCCTGAGGACTGCAGGGCCATTCATTAATCAACCAACACCTTCCCTTTTCAGAGTCTGTCCCCACACATCTAGAAGCAGCAGTCTTGCGGAAAGAGGCTAGAGCAGGTAGCCAGCAAGGCCCTGGCACGACCCACAGTCATCCCCCACCCCCAACCCCCAGATCCCTCTCCACTAACAAAATGAGAATCATGGGAACCACTCAAGTGTAGGCAGATGGTCTGTCTGGGTTGGAGTTCTAACTCCACTACCCATTAGCTATGTGACCTAGGTCATGTTACTTCTCTCTCTATACCTTCATCTTCTGATCCATAAAAGGGGGGCACAACTGTCATAGGATTGTCCCTCAAAGACATATGGGAAGGATTAAAAGAGATTATACAAATCCAGCACTTGGCACAGTGCCTGGGCAAAGAGAGCCACTCTGTCAAGGTTGGATGATGGTGGTGATGACAACAGTGATGATGATAATGATTGACGATGTTGATTTTGTAATGATGATAACAATTATCACGTGCCGGAATTAATCTGATCACTTCTCTAGAATAAGTAATCTAATGGCTATGAGAAGGTTGACTCATAACTGGCACAGTCTATGTCCCTCACCCTGGCCTAGGGTGCCAGGGACAGGGTACCAGTAAGTAAATATTACCTCGCCCTCTTCACAGACCAGGGCAAGGAGCTGAGGCAGCTCTTTGTTGAATAATTGCATGTGAAGTATCACAGATGTAATACTCTACATGTAGAGTAATGTCTTATATGAAGCATTAAAGGGATGGCAAGACCCTTGGGAAGCCATTGCTATCCCCGGGGAAGATGACCCAGCCATCGGTGGGCAAATGCACATCAACATAAAGGGTTCATTTCCCACCTACTGTGGACTTCCTTTTGGATCACCATGGCAGGGAAGAGGCTTGCATCTGCCATTTATCTCAAGATTGTGTATTTCAGCACAGTGGACTTGCTGTGATTCTCAAAGCATGATCTAAGGGCCACCTACATCAGTCCTTCCTGATGTTAAAAATACAGATTCCAGGGCCCCACTCCAGACCCTCGGAACCAGAATGTCTTGGGTTTATTCTGGGAATCTGCATTTAATAGACCCTCGTAGATCCTAAGTACACGTACTAAAGCTTAGCAAGCCCTCTTTGGACCTCGGATCCACCACAGTCTGGGGCCTTTACATATGCAAATTAATATTAATAATAATAAGTATATGTATTTTTTTGTGTTCATGTTTAAAAATGAGCATAGTCAAAACCAGAAGAAAACACTGATGGTGTTCAGCATCGGTGAGGGTTTAAGAAATAGACATATGATGTTGGACAATTAATTTCACAAACTCATCCTAGAAAAAAATAATGTATCAGAATCCATGTGACTAAGGATCAGGCAATCATTAAAAATGAGTGCATTTGACCTAGAAAAATAGTCACAATGCATTAACTGAGAAAGTACATTATAAAACATATATAGTGTATAGTATTCCATTTTTTTTGTTTATTTATAAAAGTACACAAAGGTGCACCAAACCACTAAAAGTGGCTTTCTCTGGATGATGGGAATTATGAGTGCTTTTGTTTTCTCTTTACTTATTTTAATTTTCATTTTTGTGTCTTAATGCCTACAATAAGAAAGACAAGTGAAAATTTTAATTAAAAAAAACCCCACAAACTTGCCTACTGACCCCTTGAATTTAGCCCCTTGAGGCAAGGTTGACCATACGTACCATTTGAAATGGGACACTACCTTTGTTTTTTGTCTCATTTAAAAGAAACACCTGGCCAGCCTACTTCTAGGAGATTCTTGTGCCTATAAGTTACGTCACCATGGTGGTTGAAGGAAGAGGCCACGTCGTTTCATCCAACAAGGCTTTGGAGCAAGGGTAGTCCGTGCCTGGCCAGCGGAGGTGCAGAGCCTAGCACCCTGTGTTGGTGGGGCTGGTGCTTTGGTTCCTAGCTACTTTGCCCCACCTCTGTTTCCTGAAGGGACCATCACAGTGGGAGTGTGCTTTCTGCCTGATTTATGGTTTCCTTGATGCTAACCAGCCTGGGTCATAAACCAGACGCAGGGCCAGCTGTTCTGTATCCAAGATCAGATAAAATTAGCTGTATCCAGGGTGGTGGGCTTTTCTTTTCATGAAACTTGTAGCATTTTTCGAGCTGCCTTTCCTTCCCTCCTGTGTTCCCCTTACATCCCTTTGATTTGTAAATCAGTGGTCTGACCATGTTTAGAGAAAAGGTGAAGGTTTAGAATGTGTGGGCTCCAACTTCTCCAGAAGGTGAGAGGCTGGAAAAGGTGTTCAGCTCACTTGGACTAGTGAGATGAACCTATGATAACCCAGAGGGAAAGACAAAGGGAGAGGCAAGCCATCACCCCGGCCCTCACAGCTCCCTCAAATCTCATGGGGTGAAAAGGCAGCAGCCTCAGGCTTCCCCCAGTGAACAAGATGGTAACCGAGCCCCTGCTTTCCTAAAAGGTGGGGAAATGGCAGTGGGTTGAGACCTCTGACCCTACCATCTTCTTGTCCTGAACTCCAGGACGCTGGTGGCTTCCTAACTAACCAATTATTCCACACTCGGTGGTACAACAAGTTTCTCCTCTAGGTTTTGCTTACTGATTCCTAAAGGGCATGTTCCTGAAGGTCTGGCACACCTTGTACCTGCCGTTCCTGTAGCAGAAGTGAGTAAAAGGTGGCTATTCCCTGTCGGGTGTGGATTTCCAGCTTCCCTGTCGCAGTCTCAGTTCTCAGTTGCAAGCAGCTGAGATAACTTTGCTGAATATGGAGTTCCTAGTGAGTAATGCTTATGAAGCCAGGGGAAGGTGGAGCAAAGGTGGAACTGGTATAAAGCAGGAGGTTGCATGTCTCAGATCTGCCACAGAGCAACTTTCTTGGATCCAAAGTCACTCCTGGAAGGAGGCTGTGGCATTGGCCTTGGCTTTCTGATGAGGATGCTCTGGTCCTGTTTCTGAAGAGGTTTGTGTGAGGGAAGAACTTCCCTCGTGGAGATTCTCTCTACCTGTCACTCACGAACTTCAGCCACCTCTGACTTATCCCACTCTTCCTCTGGCCTGTGATGCTTGCTCTTCCTCACCCCTGTTTCCACCAGGAATGTGTCTTTGATACCTGACCAGTTGGCTTTTGACAACCTGCGGGTTCTCATCAATATTTTCCAGTTTTATTCTGACTACAAACATAATGTGAAGTTTAGCGGGTTCGTCTGGCCTCAGTGGCAGATTTCTGATCTGAATATTTACTTGTGGTCTTTGACCCTGCCTCCCAGATAAAACCCCTGTGTCCCAATAAAGCACTAGCACGAGGAGCAAAAACTTCCTGAAAGTACTAGGGAGGTAGGACAGTGGCCTGTTCTGGGCACTTAATAATCAACAGTGATTACCAGTGATTTAATTACTTCCCAAGTCACTCTCCATAAAATTGTAAGTTTTCCAAGAACACCTTTGTTGTCACAGTGTCCCAAAGACTGAGCAAATACAGGATGTGACCTTGCCTTAATATATCTCTCCTGCTGATGAAATATTTTTAACCCATGAGAAAGATATGCTTCTCCATCTGAGCCAATCGGGGACCAGTACAGCACTAGGCTAGGTGTCTGGGTGGCTTCTCTGAAGTGAGACAGGATGTCCCTTCTGACTCCTCCACCCTCCTGAGCTTTTGTCTGAAGAGAACAGAACCCCTCCCACTTCCTGTCATTTCCACTCTGCTCAAGATAAGGCCTCCCAAATAGCTCCCTAGCCAGGCACTCGTAGTGGCTCTGCAGGCTGTGAGCCCGGGGAACCAAGGCTGAAATGCAGAAGATAATGTCCTTAAAGGCTTGGTGATGGTGGTGGTGGAGGGGGCGGGGGCTGGCATGCCCCGCAAAGTACTGATGCTTCTACTGGAGGTTTCTCCCACACCCTCCTATAGGAAGCAGTGTAGCACCATGGTTAGGAATGCAAGTTTGCAATGAGACCTCAGCTGCTGGCTCGGACGAGGTGTATACTGTCTGAACCTGTATCCTCGTGTGTCATCATCCTGATGAGCTCATACAAGGACGAGATGAAGCAATCAAGGTAGAGCACATAGCATGGTGCCTGGCATTGAACAACACTCAGTGAGTGGTAGCAGTTTTATAATAAGGGACCGTTGTTTCAGTCAAGATCCAAAAGAACAAACAACTACTGCTACAGAAACCAGAGGAACAGGTAAAAGATAAGGCTGTCGTCAGGTTCACCTGGAGCAGTTAGAACACGTTTACTGCTGCCACCAGGCAACGCCACCTTTCATTTAATTCTGTAGGCATTGAGGTGGTTTGGTCTCAATCGGTGTTGTCCAAGAACAAGAAGAGTACGCACCACACACATAACTCAAATTTCCAGCAGACGCAAGAGGAACAGGCACAATTATGCACCTAGTTACGCTCTGTTCTTCATACTCAGCCTCCAAAATTTGGTGTTTTTGTACTTAAACGTATCTCCGTGCAGACTTGCCTTGTTTCAGGTTCCTAGTCACCACAGGAAGCTAGCTACTGGGGACAGCGTTGGACAGTAAGGTTTCCATCTTCACTCTGAGCTGCTTTCCTAACCTGCTGGCAGACAGTGATGTTTCTTATGGGATTCTTGAAGGTTCTGGGAATGTAGGCTGACACCTCTCTCGGAGACCTTCATACTTCCCACCTGATTCCTGGATGCCCTTGGGAAGTTCTTGCTGCTAAAAGAGTAGGTTGCCTGTGTCACCATGTTCCAACGTTATTGACTTCATGACTCTGAGAATAATGGTGTTTATGTGACACACTGAGACCCCTGGATGAGGCCATCCACGACCACAGCTGGCCACTCTGAGGGCTGAAGGATCAGTACCTCCTAGGCCACAGGTGTGGATCTACGTCTGCAAGGCCATTTGCTGTGTGTGTGTGTGTGTGTGTGTGTGTGTGTGTGTGTGTGTTGTCAGTGGTGGGAGTACATCTGGGGTTGGGGGAAGTTTTTGGTGCAATCTGTGCAAACAGCATTCTTGTCATGCAAGTTCTCATGCTTGAGTAACACTTACTTCCCACAGAGGATGAGCAAGCGACCTCAAGACCTTGGGTGCCCGAGCTGCTGCTGTCGGTGACCTGAGTTGAGCAAATGAGCTGCTACAGACACTGAGCTGTGGGGCCAGCTTGTCTTGTGTGTGAAGGCCCACAGTGCATGATTGACAGCAGTGCCAGCATAGAGTTGTAGACATTCCTGGCACAGCAGACAACCAAACAGGAAGAACTGGAAGTGATGGAGGGTGCACCGCTAACATATGGTACACGGGCTCCCTCCAGAATGAAGCAAGGCTCTGTGTGGGAAATGACCTCAGTGGTCCAGGCAGATGGGATGCCCTTCTGAGCAGGGAAAAGGTGGCTGGTGTTTCCCCCTTGGCATCAGGTATACATGGCTGACACTGGGTTCTTAATTTTCTTTGGGAAACCAAAGAAATTTCCTGAGAAAAATGCCTATATAAGTACAAAAGATTGCAAGGGGCTTTATGGGATGGATTGTGCTTAGTCATAGATACATGCTTGGAGTGTGGGCTCAAGATGACCTGAACTGGGAGTTCCCTGGTGGTGTAGTACCTAGGCTTTGACGCTCTCAACGCTGTGGCCTGCTTTCGATTCCCAGCCAGGGAACTACGAAAAAAAAAAAAAAAAAAGATGACCTGGACTGAAAAATCTGACTCTGAGATAGGCTGACCAGATGTCCCATTTTAAACAGGACAGAAAACAATGGTATTGTCACCTTTTAAACGGTGCATGTGATCAGCCTACTGACACCTTGAATTTAGCCCAGAGAAACTAGGCTATACCGTTTGAAATGGGGCAGTACTGTTGTTTTTAGTCCCCATTTAAAATGGGACATCTGGTCTGCCTATTCTGAGACACATGCCCAGTGTAATCCACCTGCCGTGGGTAAGCTACTTGGCCTCTCTTAGCTTTTTCTCTTCTGCAAATAATACTTGCTTTGTAGGGTTGCTGTGGGGTTAAGTGAGATATTGTAGACAAAGCTCTTAGACCAGTGGAAGTGCCTGATAATCTCCATGTCATGGTCATCTGGAAGGTCTTCAGAAAGGATCTGGCATGAGAAATCTAAGATTTCTACCCTGGAAGGTGTCCTTGGAGTACCATTAGCCTTTTGAAACATCAGATAATGAAGGAAAGGGTGTGGGCATAGAACCCCGATAATTGGAATGGCACTCTTGTTAAGAGTGTAAGGAACTTCGCCCCTTCCTTTCACATGTCAGTAGAAGAGTAAACTTCAACGTCAGCTCTGCCATGCGGGAAGCTAAAGGTCAGTCCATCCCAGTTTTCTTTTTGCTCGCTTTTTGCCAAACCAATCTTTGCCCTGCTGGACAGCTAAAGTGTAATTAGGAACATCTTGCCTCCTTTCTTTCTGATCCAGCATTATTAGTAGGTTAACATGAGTTGATTCAGCCTATACCTCTAGAACCCCACTTCTCTTTCTTCTTGAGTGATGTTGCCTAACTTCCAGAGACTCGGATTTGCTGTCAAAGCAAATCTAAGAGCCTTCCTTAAATAAGTGTTCCCCGTGTCCCACGCGTCCCAGCTACTCCAGACATTTTGTGCTTCTCCCCTCCACATGTGTTCTTTGCCCTCACCAGGAATGCTTACAAATGAGCATTGTTGACTAGTAGCTCTTGCACAATTTAAATCTGAGGAAACATTCTAAAGCAGAAGAACCAGAGACATAAGATGAATCTTCTGGATTCTGAGCGCTGAGGATTTATTAAAAGGAGAAAGTCCACTTTCCTTTACAAGGACTCCATTCAGTTCAGTGCAGATTGCTTGGAATCTAGAAACACCCACCTAAGACCTTTCAGTAATATTTGGTGCCCTGACTGATTCATCCCCTACCACAACCTATTCTAAAATCTGCTTTGCAAACAACCGTGCACTCTAAACAAGGGGTGTTTTTCACAGACAAGCTGCAAATCACCTGACTTTACAGAATAGCCTGAAATTATTTTTAAAAATAATAATGCTTGGTCCCACCACCACCATTTTCACCCCATGACCAACCCATAGAATCTTGAGAAGGTGATGAACCTTCACTGAGCTTCCTTTTTCTCATCTGTGTAAATCATGACTACCTGGCAGGTTTCCTATGGGGGGTCAAGTGAAGTCCTTGTCCCAGGGCCTGACTCCCAGCAGCCATGGAAGGTTTGACTATTGAAGGCATTGTCCGCATTTAAACCTCACTGGTTTGGTCAGAGATCATCGGGGAGCGTTGTATAAAGTGGGAGGAGCTATGTAAATGCACAGTGGCACCATGTGCAGTTGGCCCACTCACATGGTCTCTTTCCATGCTTTCAAAAATGAGGAAAGCCCAGTTTCTGCTTCCAAACAACTGTCAGCCCTTATCATAAGAAGTATCTTGACTGTTTCCAGGCTCTTGTTCAACACTCTGGAATCTTGGCCTCTAGTCTTCTAGAACGACTGTACATGAAATGTGTAGCTCCTTTGTCCCCAGGAAAGGGGAGGAATGTACACAAGCCAACCAGAGCATGTGTAAGTGGGTCAGATGCTTTGACACCTTGGGCACCCCACCTATGAATGACCTTTAAAAAAATGAAGGTTTATACTTTTTAGGGGCTACAGGATGCCCCATCTCAAGAAAAATTTTTGAAAATTGAATTCTAAATGCATGTGACTGTAGGAAGAGAGGGAGGACTGAAGGGTGTTGCAAAGAAGACTTTATCTAACACATTTCTTTGAAGAGAGAGGCTGTAAAAAACACAACGATTAATCAAGAGATAGGATAACATGCTAGGATGCTGAAGATCTGGGTTCTGGACTTGTTTCCCTTACTGCATCGAAAGCTGACACTACTTCACCTTTTGGGGTCTCAGATACCTTCAAAAGTAAGGTTAAAGCTGTTGGATCAGGCGATGCCCCCTATACACCCCCACTCACTACCACATGGGTTGCCTAGCTGGGATGCCATGTGGTTCTGATTTATATTTATCTGCAGGAGAAGTGGGAGAATGAGTGGCAATACCCTCCTTCCCCCGTCCCCCTCCCCCTGGCCCTCCGCTATTGCCAAAGCACTATTCTGGGACTTGGCATGCCCTTGATCTTGAGTAACCTTTCTCCTAAGACACGTAATGAGTTCCACTCCATGCCAAGTCATCCTCCCAACTGCAGAGTCACCACAGCCAGGCTACAGTTCCTTTTAACATTTCAATAGTTGAGCCCATTAAAAATAAGGTGGCTGCTGGGAACAGTGGTGCTCTGAGTGCAGTCCTCAAACCAGCAGCATGCACTTCACCTGGCATTGTTGGAAATGCAGATTCTCAGGCCCTAACCCAAACCTCCTGAACCAGAAACTCTGTGTTCTAACAAGCTCTCCAGGGGGTTGGGATGCTTGCTGAAGTTTAGAAACTGCTGGCTTGGAGCATCATGGCATCAGAAGGTGTTCAGTGGGTTGCTATTTAATACAACATGGTATTAGACTGATCGAGTAGGAGCCACGCTCCCAGTTCCCATTGAACGGTCTTTTGCCATTTCTTAGAAGCCTTCTTTTTTTTGTTTTCTTTTCTTTTTTTTTTTTTTTTTCAGGTAGTAAGGCAGGACCAAGGCTCTGTGACAAGAAATGGCCTGAAAGAGTTAATGACCTAAGCCCTGGAGGCTTAATGAGACCTCTGTGTGTATACAGTAGCCACTCCTCCAGGCCGGAGTCAACAGGAAGTGGTGCTGGCTTCTGATTTTGATATTGGCCACCTGACCAAATACAGTTAGAAGAAACCCAACGCAGCATTTCCACGAACTTCTTCAGGCTTGGTACACAGAAAGCGTTAAGAGTGTCTAAGGTCTGCTGATGGTTAAACTAACATTTATCAACAACACAACACCATATAAGGCCAGAGGCTCTGCAGGGGTTGTCTGTGACCCTGGGTCAGGTCTTGCCTTGATGATGAACTGGTTGTGTGATTCTAAATGATTTATTTTGCCTGAAAAGACCTCGTTAGCCTCACCTGTAAAAACAGAGGTCAAACACGATGTCCAAAGCCTCTTTTATCTCTACCCACTGTTTATGTTTAGTAATAATGCCTTGGGGTCTTCAAGATTTTGGAATCGAGAATGGTGACTAGTGATGTCAAAATAGAAAGGGAGAGTAGGATATGGAGAACAGTGATGCAATAGCAACTCTGCTCCCTCCGGGGCCTTGCTAAGCTGTGGGTTGTGAGGCTAGGGACCTGGGATTCTGCATTCTAAATGTCACCTCACTAGGCTTGTCCCTTGGTCTAGATCCTAAAGTGATCTGAGTTACTTGGTCGTTCTAAATGTTCTGAAGGGCTCACTGGCTCCTCTAGGAGAAGGGTGATCTCTAAAGGCAGACCTCTGCCTATTTGAATCTCAAAGTTGTAGCTTGAGAAATGATTAGAGTGGCTTCTAATTTTTCTCTTGCTCTAAATTTAGGGAGCACTTTTCCCCTCTTGGTATCTGGACCTTCTTTTTCTTATCAGTCTCAAGGATTCTGTCCCCCACAAAGCAGAAACAAAGCCCTGTTGACCCCCTTTCCTTCCCACGACATATGGATGCTAGAAAAGATTTCGCTTGTTAAACATTGGCTTTCTTAGCTGAGAACTGTTTGGTTTGTTTTTTTTTGGTTTTTTTTTTTTTCCTTCCTCTTAAGCCCATTGCATAACAATCTCCTGTTTTAACCTTTTGCCAAATTCTACACTTCTCACTGTCAGAGGTTATTACAAGTGTTTGAACAGGTAACTTCTACCTTTGAACCTCTATTGCAATAGGTTCAAAGGTACCAGGGAAGCTTGTTGGCCACTCTTGGGACAGTAAGCATTGGCTTCAGGTGTGGGCCCGTCCCAGGAGCTGTGGGAAGAGCAGAGGTGCCCGACTGTGGTGCTGAACCAGTACAGCCAGCTGTAAGGGGCACCTTTCCCGCACCCAGGACGTGCGAGGATCCCTACAAGGTAAGCGGTGGTAATGCTGCCTGCTCCGGAGTATACGTACCTATGGGAGAGTGGGGATGGGAGTGGTTGGGGGCAGGAAGGTGGGACAGGTGTCTATTCTCAGCCCACGGCTCTTTTACAACATGAAATGACATTTGGTTAAGTAGTCATCTCAGCTGACCTATGTGGGAGGCACAAGAAAGAAAAAATCAGTGGGAAAGCAGGTGGAGACATTGGAGCCATCTGAGTGCTGACAGAAGACAGACTCGGAAGAGAAGCTTGTTAACTTCACTGGGTGAAACCAGAACAGACTTACAGACATTAAGTGTCACAGGCAAAGCCAGGATGTGGGTCTCCTCCATCTTCCATTCAGAAATTTCTGTATCAATGTGGTTAGACAGGGCATTCATCAGCTGTTGATGGCAGTGATTTCTCTTCGGAAGAGGGGGAACTTTAGCAGATATTCTGTTCAGTGTTGGGGTCTCTGTTAGGTGCGGGACATGCATTATCTCAT
Source organism: Lyroderma lyra (assembly GCA_004026885.1). Classification (NCBI taxonomy): domain Eukaryota; kingdom Metazoa; phylum Chordata; class Mammalia; order Chiroptera; family Megadermatidae; genus Lyroderma; species Lyroderma lyra. The sequence continues at coordinate 11,381 of PVJL010009494.1, forward strand.
CGACTCCCCACCTCCTGTAAGGTAGCTGGTGTCTCCTCATAAATAAACAGCGCTTCTCCCCTGGGCTGCCTAGCAATGAGACATTGCGGTAAGGGTTCGAGTCCTAACTGGTCCGTTACGACAGGCTGCTGCATGATGCAGAATTCTTGTGTGTTGCCAAACCTTCCATTATTCTCTCAGATCTTGGGATGGTCACTCAATGTGTACATAGGATTGAATGGGAATACAAGTCTGCTCGAACTTCAGAATGTCCCAGAATCGCCTGAATCAGAGCATTCAATTCTGGAAACCAGTCAAAAAAGAAAGGCTTGTCTTCTCCTGGCCTTGACTGCTTCACTGGGTGGGTAAAAGGAGGCAGCACCCAGGGAAGAGCCCGGTGGCATCGGGGTGGCTGAGACTTGACACCCATTCTGCCGTCCTCTGGGCTCAACCAGAGGAAGCTGCCTCTTGGGGATGTGACCTGCTGACACTAAGCAAAGCCAAGTGTTCTTCCAGCCATGAGATGTCCCAGGGGATGGAATGGCAGGGGGCTCCCCTCACCTCCCTGTACTTCGTCTTTCTCTTGTATCTGACGTGGACTCCCACGAGGCCCAGGGACCAGCTCACGTTCTCTGAGATAGCGTTACAGCTCACCCTGGCTTTTTTAGTTGAAGCTTTTTCAGATCTCCTCTCTGTAGAGAGAAAAAATCCGAGTCTAATCTAATAAAAAGCTGGCTGGGGAAAATACTGCTTAATTCTGGGGTGTCGCTGAGACGAGAGCCATGGGAGGGGGCAGGAAGGAGCAGGAGAACTTGTTATTTCTGCTTCCAAATCTAAGAATGGAAACCCCTGGGCCTTTCTGTGGCCACAGTCTCAGGTGAACCCCGATGCCGTGTAGACCAATGCGCATGACACCTTCAGGGGCTTTGCATGTTAAAAAACAATTGTATAATAATCGTATAGTCATAAGAAGTTATTTGCTTTTCCCACTGTCACTGTCTCATGGGTGCATTCCAGAAGCTACAAGAGGCCAATCTGACAGCTAATCGCATATGTGCTGGTGTAGTCCTGTGACTTTTAATCTCCCCAGTTTTCTTTTAGAGGGTGAGGGAGGCAGCAGAATATGTCTGAGGTACGAGAAAGACGAGCTGAGCTGTCGGAGGAAAAGAACACAGCCTCTCGGTGCCTGTCCCTGTCATTCCCACCCGGACCGTTTTGGTGGCTTTATCAGAACTGCTCTGGGGACGGAGGCTGGTGGCCTGGGGATTGGAGAGAGGGCGACAGGGAGGGGCGGGGGCCGGGCTGGTTCCTGCGGAAGGAATGCCTCCGGCTGGACCTTCCTGTCCTGGGACCAGTGGGAAGCAGCGTCCCTCCTCTGACACTAGCCGTCTGAGGGGGCACCTTGTGTCATTCTGGTTTGTTTGTGTTCACTTAGAGGTAGTCCAAGGAGGTGAGGGTGCACGGTACGGCCGTGGGCTGGCCTCTGCGGCAGCCCACGGGCCGGGGTTAAAGCATCGGTGCCAGCCCGGGTCGCTCAGGCCGTTTCCTCCTCCTGGTCACTTCCACTTTCAGTTGTGAACGGAAAACCAGGAAGTGAAGTCCCCGAGCACGTTAGAAAGCCCGGCCATGGCCTGACTCCGGACCGGGCAGAGAGGCCAGAACTCGGGGACTCTGAGCTGCGGCCACCTGCCCTGCCTGCATGGTTGGTCTGAGGTCACCCTGTCCCTGGAGGAAACAGGGGTGAGGGAAGAAGAACAGGGACTCATGTACCAGAAAGAACTCGGAGCCAGGAAGCCTCATTCACGGGAAGCACCGAGAGATGCGGCCCCCCGCCCAGGGTAAGGGGACCGGCTGGAGGCAAGGGGGCTGGCGAGCACGGAGCAGAGGCCGGGGGCGTGCCCCAGCCGCCATCTGCACAGACCCCGGAGCCGGCTGCGTCCCGGGCACGTGTGTGCTTTCACGCCCAGCCCAGGGCTCCAAGGCACACCTTTAACCCTCCTTACCGGGAAGGGTGCATGCAAGGGGCATGGATGGGACTTCCTCTCCGCTGCCCCTCCTGGGGGAGGTGAACCACGGCCGAGACCTGTATTCCTGGGCCTGAGCCTCTGCCCTAGGTCCCCTGCGGGCTGGAGGTCGCCCTGACCTTTCATGGTGGACTTTTGACCCCTTCCTGGGGTAAGAGCTGATGAATGAGGGACGGATGGAAGGGCTTCTGATGACGCTGGGTCTGCTTTAAGGGCCGGGGCCACAGGTGGTGTCTAAGACAAACTTCAAGGACCTTCAAGGAGTGAGCATTAAGGAAGGGTCTCACGGTCAAGGGCTTGCTGGCTTCTGCTGCTTGGAAACGTAAGACTGAAGCTATAGCTCCCACGTGCAGCTGATGGGTACTCTCTCCCAGAGGCAGGCTTTAAAGAGGATAACATGAGGTGCAACTCAATTCAATTTAGTTTTAAAACTAAAGGATGGGTTTCGTTAAAAAGGAAAAATAGAGTGCTTGGTTTTGCTTGATCCCTTTCTCTCTGTTCTGGCATGGGGGCTGCTCTGCGGGGGTTCCCTCTAGCCAGCAAGTATTTGAGGGGGGAATGGCGAACCTTGGAGGAGGCGTGGTGGAAAATTTTGCAGGCATCACTTGGGTGTGCGGCACAATAAGAGGAACAAAAACCTAATAAGGTAAGGTCCCCAGGCCCTTAAGAGACAGGCAGATCACATAGCTAAGTGAAGCAGATGGTGTGGGAGATGTACGTGGTGGCGACTCGGGTGAAATGCAAGTCAGGCGTACCCCACAAAAAACACGTGTCGGTTTAATTCTTTTTCTTTTCGAGCATTACCCCTACTGAACAGGATGTTTCAGCCAGGCATTTGGCTAGGTTCTGACCTAAAATAATCTTCTCTCCCAGGCTGTATTCTAACTCTTTGAGGACAAAGATACCTCTCATAAAATTCATGTATCATTGAGTGCCGACGTGCTAAATACACAGTGGTGGTGTAGTGGCTAGTGACCTGGGTTCAATTCCCGGCCAGGGAACCAACCAAAAGATAAATAAATAAATACACAACAGGGGCCACAGATTCTACAGGGAGGCTGGGGGTCAGGGAAAGAGAGAGGGTTGGAGAATGGATGGAGAGAGGGAAAAATAAATCCAGCTAAGCACCAGTTCATAGTAGGTCCACCCATACTTAATTAAGACAATCGTATGAGGTGGTTGGTTTCACCATTTTTTTAAAAAAAAATTATTTATTGTTGGCTGAGAGAGTAGGCTCAGAGATGTAAAGCAATTTTCCCAAGATCACAAAGCATCCAATTGTCCAACTGGAACTTAAGCTGCAGTCAGTGTGATGCTAAAAACAGGCTACATCCATTCACATTTAGAATTAGACTTTTCTTGTATTTCCTAGAAAATTTCATTTGTAGAAAGATTTTCCTGTATGGTGACCTGGGCACATATTTATTAGATTCTTTTTCAGGTTGACCTTTTTCTAGAAGAGCAAATATTGCAGCTACCATTCATGGATGATTTTCTGTGGGGCAGCACCGTGCTGATTGTTTTATGGGGCTTTTTCCTTCTGACATTCAAGACAGTCCTGTGAGGGAGGTGCTTTGTTTCATAGATGGGGAAACTGAGGCTTAGAAATAAAGAAACTGGACCCAGTAGGAAGACACTGGAGCTGGAATTTGAACTCCGACTCATTAAGTTCTGAGTCAAGCTGTGCTTCCATTTCTGACGCATCTGGTTTCACGCCTGGGCCGGACAGTTAGGAACTGGGAGAAACTCTCCTTTGGAAATTCTCCCACTTCAAATCCATAGAGACAGAAGGCAGATTGGTGGTTGTCAGGGATTGGGAGGCAACGGAATGGGGAGTAACTGCCTAATGGTATAGGTTCTCCTTTGGGGTGGGGATGAAAGTGCTTAGGAACTAGGTAGTCGTGGAGTTTGCACAATACTGTGAATGTACTAAGTGCGGCCGAATTGTTCGCTTTAAAGTTTTTTGTTATGTGAACTGCACCTCAAAGAAATCCTCCCACCTCTGGGCAGGGGAATCCCAAACCAGGATTTGGTGACAGAAACCAGGAAGCTTGTTTCTGCTCCTGTCTGTCTGACATGCCTGGCCAGCACATCCACGGACCCGCTTTTGGGGTGCAGTCTGAGGTGACTCTCCTGCAGCATCATGGTAGCAGCCTGCAAGGGTGACGTGTCCCGGGCAGCTGCCCTGAATTCCACCATCGTTGCCCTCCTCACACTCTTCTGTAAACTCTCCCAGGTCTGCTGGTCCCCCGTGTGGCTGTGCACCCCGAGGTCAGACGTGGCCGCTCTCACGCCTTCCTCCCGCTGGCGCAGGGCCTGAGCTTCTCTGGGCTCTTAATTCACATTGTTCGAATAAACACACGCGTTTTGGAAGGTCAGGCAGCCCTTGTACTGCTGCGGCCACTCCGTGGTGTCCCCCTTCTTCAGGCAAGTTGGTGTTAGATCGCTGGGTTTCCATGTGTTGTTCTACTGTAAGAGATGTGAGCTTATGAGGGGCTTGTGAGAGGATGCAGGGGTGAAGTGGGGTCGGCAGAGATGGCTAGGTCCGAGCTCACTAGAAATCCTGTGTTCAAATAGAAATGAGGAGTTGATAAGACCTTTGCATGTAAGCTGAAGGGCAATTATAGGAGGAAGACCATGATCATCTCTTCTCAATCAGGACATCTCAAAATAGAACATCTGATATTGAGGAAGAGTTAGAAACTGAGGGGAGTGGAAGAGGGGAGAGGGAGCCCAGCAGTGTAGCCCAAGGTCCAGCCACAGTCTCCCTCTCAAGTAGAAATCATCTCCTGCCCCTTCCTGTGTGCAGTCAAGGGAAACTAATGCCCAGGCCATAGCTGTTTGCAAGGCCACACATCCAGTAAGTGGTAGAGCTGTTGCTCTGGTACCTGGAAAAGCAATGGCCTTGAAAGTTTGCCCCTGAAAATTGATACTATTGGCAATAAAGCTTGTCTGTAGTTGGGATCTGGTGACCTCTGATCATTGGTTGAACTGGGTAGTGCAAGCGCCGATTCTGCAGAGAACCCAGACAGGGACGGCTCTGTCTGTCCGAACCTCTTGCATCACCTGGTCATTATCCTGCACGGGGGATGGAAACCTAGAACTTTGTCCAGTCTATCTTTTTTTACAGGCTCTTTTATCAAACCCAGTGGACTTCTGACACTGGTTCTCCTGACCTCGGTCCTCTCATAATTCACTTGGTCAGCAACAGGCTGGGGAAGCCATTGGGAGTGCAAAGTTCTCCTCAGGGCAGGACTGCTGGACTGTGATTTGTTGCAAGCATAGTACTAGATCAAAGTTGACTATGTCAATCTGTGGTCCAGCTGGATTTGTCACTGCTTGTCACCGTTTTATCTATGCATGGGTCAATAACTATCCGACACTATCTTCATGGACTGTGTTATTTGACTTAACGAGGGCGTTCCTATTAAATGCCACCCAGCTCCCTGACCAAGGCCTGGCTCCCCAAGGCTCTCTGGTGTGTGTGAACTGAAATGACTCCAGTGGTGTAGTGGGGTCCTGACAGAGGCCCAGACACAGTCTCACTCAGCCTTCTTGGAAGTCCTTTCTTTTTTTCCCTTACAACTAAAGATGGATCCTCTGCCTCCGTCAGAAACACCTCTTCACCTCTTCCCTTCGCAGATGTCCCACTCGTCCTGCTTTCTCTCACCCCACATCTGGATACCCCTTCCACCCCAACCTAATGTGGTGACTGGTCTCTCCATGGCAGAAGTGGATGGAGATACACACACAATAGCCGATGGGTGGTGGCAGGGACCCTGGCTGAAATCATAGTGGAGGATTTTACTAGTCATTGGTGGCATTGTTGGGTTGTCATGCTTGATTGACACTGGAAATGAGACTATGGGCAATGGAGTCAGGGGATCAAGGACCACACATCCTGGAGGGTCTAGAGTCACCTCCCTCTGTCTTCGCCTACTCCAGTCTACACCAGTCCCTCCTGTCTGCAAATTCATTAGCTCGTGTTCCACATACTGACTCCTCCTGTAAATGTTTCCAGTGTTCCAGTGCTCATAGGTCCTCAGAGGGCAAAAGCCATGTCTTCTAAATTTTAGTGCCTTTGCATAGTGCCGGGCACACAGTGAGTCCAAGATCTTCGTTTGCTTTAATAAAAGTAAATTGTAGGTAAAATTTAAATACAGAGAGTAAAAACATCTCTTGCCACGGACATACTGCTCCAGTCCGCGGGTTACTCCCAGAGCTTGGTGTCTCCCACAGAGCATTTGTTTACTGCCTGGGGTGCTAGCTTTAGCCCCAACTATGAGCTCTGAGTGTGCTTTGCCCGTGCTGAATGCCTAGCACATAGTAAGTGCTCGAATAATCAAATGCTTGCAGAATGAGTTAACCTTGGCCTCGTTTGAGACAGGCTGCTTCACATTGCCCTTGCCATGGCATGAAGACCCTGGCTGTGGCATTTTGGAGGAGGGCTCAGCCAACTTTGTCCCCCTCTGTGTATAGGCCCACATCGTGTCATTGTGGGATTCAACTCTGCAACCTATTTTCTTCAACAGATTCCCCTCCCTAGTTGCCTTTCTCTGAACTTGTACCAATGGTAAACGCAATGGAAAGGTGACTTGCTGGCACTTGGTGGGTCCCCGCTGTATCTCAGGCACCATGTTGGGCACAGGAGAATCTGATGGCTATGGAAGTGCTCATGGCCCAAGTTTGTTCCTTGAGTGACAGAAGCCCCCTTGAGAACTGAGCCCGAGAAAAGAGCTGATCCTACTCCATTTGTCACAGCCCCCCTGAGCTCTAGTGCCTGTAGCTCTTCCCGAGAGATCCAGCAGAAAAGATGTCACCAACAGATATGCATCGAGCTCCTAACCATTTAGTTATGGGGTGCTTGCTTGCAGGCCCAGCTCTCGCCCTCTCTGCCAGCTCCTTACAAATTAGAACTGTTGGTCTCAGACTAGCAATGGAGCTCGGAAGAGTGAGATGTGGGAGCTTCATCTCACTTTCTTGTTTTAATTATTTAAACACAAAGTGACCCTATGGAGATAAGAAAGATGCCCTTTCTCCTCTGCCTGGAGACATCCCCTGGTGTGTGTGCTTGAGAGCACACTCCGTGCCAGGCCCCCGGATGAGGGGAGCCAGCCACCTGTGCCTGATGACGCGGCCCTGCTTGGAAGAGGAGGCTAATGGAAGGTGGCCTGAGCACCCGGGCGCTGGTGAGTGGCTGGGAGTTATCGGCAGGCTCATAGGTCAGGAGCTTACGCCAGCCTCTCCTCTCAGCAGCTTGTAAATGTTGAAAGACGCCCTTTCAGGGCCCCTTTGGCCCTGTGACTGAAACTTGACCTTTGTTCTGGTTTCTTATCTGCTAAAGAAATGAATGAAGAAGGTCCCACCCTCCGGAGCTGCTGTCCCTGCGGGCTTTACTCAGTGGCTGAAAAGCAGCACGCACGGGAGCACAGGGGAAAAGGCTGCCTGTCGGGTGCGGCTCTGGTGGCGGGCAGGGTGGCGCTTCTAGGAACAGAGCTGAGGCTGTGGTTGCATGAAAGGCCCACAGCCAATGCCCTGGACCTTCCTCAGTCAGCTGCCTGCGTCGGAGGCGGGATCATCTGGAGTTGTTCACTTTGTAGTTTTTTTTAAAGCCTGCATATTTCAGATTAAGTGATACATGCTCTCCAGTGTTATTATGCCTTCTCAAGGAGACCTACTCTAACCTCCCTGATTAAAACTCACCCTCTGCGGTATCCTCAATCTGGTTTTTTATTCCATAGTACTATATATTCCTGTTATTGTTCAACCTCATTGTCAAAACCCCCAATAGCACCCCGGGCAGGTTTTCACTGCTATATCCTCAGCACCTAGAATGATGCCAGATACACCGTGCAGTCCTTAAGTATCTCTGGCGGAGTAATCAATCCATTCATGATTTCCCCTTTTCCCTCTGTCTTTTCCTATGAGGATTATGCTCTCAGAAACACAAAAGCACACACTTAGTCCAAGCATTTTTTTTCTTTCTATAATACTTGGTAATACATCACAGAGAGCTGCCCGTATTTGTACATACGGATCTGCTTTATTCTTTTTTCATACCTGCCAAGAGTTGTACTGTGTGCAAGTGCTGTGGTTTCTCTCCTATCAGGAAGGCTTTCCTGGTCTCTGGCATTACACAGGTTTAATGATGCAGAATCGAATAGCTACTACCTGAGCCTATGCCTCAGGCATTGTTCTCAGCACTTTGCAGGTACGTTAATCCCTTTTGTTGTCAAACGGTGTCAGCCTTCTGAGGCAGATATTATTGCCATTTTACAGATTAGAATCCACACAGAGGTTATCTATCTACCCCAGGTCACAAAGAAGACCGAATAGGCTTTGAGCCCAAGTTGTCTGACTCAGACGGAGCCCACACCCTTCACCATTTGTGATGCTCTCTACTGAACGGATACCTTTCTACAGGATGAATTAGCAGCAGTCATTAGGTCAAGGGGTACACATCCTAAATTGTAGTAGAGGACAATGGACACATCTCAAGGAGGCTGCTTCAGTTTTGTTTCCATGATTAATACTGCATTGTACAGTCTCATCATTGCTAATTTAATAGGTGGGGGAAAGGTATTAAGATTTACATTTTTTTAATGCTGTAAGCAAAGTTGAATGTCTTTCCCTAGTCTAAAGTAACCTGTTCGTTCTACTGTGAACTTTCTCATCCTAACCTCTGCCCTTTGTTTTACGGGTCTGTGTTTTGTTTTCATTGATTTCTAAGCATTGCTTCAGTGAAGAAATGAGCTCTTTGCCTGTCTGGAGTATTTCATGCTTCATCAGCTTATCTTAACTTTGTCCTTGGTATCTTTTCAGCAGGGCAAAGATTTTTAAAATTTTTGTGTAATCAAACTTAACAACATTTTCCATCTATAGCTTGTAGGTTTTGTGTCAGTCTGGAGTCTTCCCCATGCCAAGATTATTTAAAAATAAAAAATTCTCTCAGATATTTTATCTCCAAATAACCTTTTGGTTTTCTCTATTTTACATTTAGCCTTTGATCCACCTTGAACTAAATTTTGTTCTAGGACAAAGACAGTAATTAACTTTGTGTGTTCTTTCTGAACGGCTAGCCAGTTCTCTCAACATATTTATTATAAGTGAAAAAAAAATCTATCTTGATTTGAAATGCAACTTAAAATATTGATAATTTACAATAGATTCACTGGGAGGATTTCAGGATTACTTTGTTACCCAGATTTGTCTATTCATAACCAATAGAAAAATCACACAATGCCCTAAGTAAGCAAATCTGCTATGTTTACCTCTCTGCCACCCCACCCAATTCTGGTTAATTTTCAAAAATTTTCGGACTCTTTTCATAAGCTTTATTTTTGGGGGGTGAACTTTAGAATTAACATTTCAGTTCCTAAGAAAAACCTGTTGGATTTATTAGGATTGCATTAAATGGATAGATACATTTAGAGGAATAGGGCCCCTTGACTATTTCAGGAATATCTTTCCATTTTCCAAGACTTTTTTGTTCCTCCAAGATAAATTTTTTAAATAGAGGTTTTAAACATTTATTCTTATATACGATGTTGTGAGTGGCATGTTTGTCATTAGTTTCAAGTCAGTTATTGGCATGAAATATAGGAAAGCTGTTGGACTCTCTGGCTACCAATTCAGTAACTGGCCACCTGACAGAATTACTTCATGGTTTCTAATTGCCTCTTATTTCCTCGCAGGATTTTAAAGATTCCTCTGGCAGCCATTTCTGCTTTTTAATTGGGAAATCTGACCCCAAATTGTTGTCTCGGATATAACTGAATGTAGGCCTTTCTGACCTTTGAATCATTTAAAATAGCATTGAGTAGCTGAGATTTCGTCTCCTTAGAAACCAGCTTTTCCACATCAGGCTTTTCTCTATTTAAGTTTTTTGAAACAGGATCCTTGTTTCAAATCAAGTTATCTTTTATTTCTTCGTAGAAGAAAACGACATTTGCTGCAGAACAGTAACCGAGCATAAGAAAAGGTGAAAACCCCTGAGCTCCAGGGCTCTGAGGAAACTGGGTGAAGGATCTTGCAATGCAACACGGTTCTGATTCGCACTCGTTGCGTATTAAAGGGAGGCCATCAGATCCTTCCAAATGTGCTCACGAAGCTACCGGTTTATAATGTCCTGCCGACCTTTTGCCATCACTTTGGATTTTGTCTAGACATGTTGATTACATGATTAAAGGCTGAGATGATGGTCTCCTAAATAGTGGGGAGGGAGGCTGAGTGAGCAACTTAAAAGCCCAACCAAGAAAGCGAACCTCTTTTATACAGCCTCCTAAATAACACACAGGCCCCTTTGGAGTCACGATGAGTTGTGAAAACTTTCAACAGAGCCTCTAGGAAAGAATAATTCACGGAAAATGGAAGAACATGTTACCTAATTGGGTGTGAGAACTTGAGGACTCTGGGCTCCCTTTTAATGAGTTTCCTATCACCACAGGATAAGCCCATACATGCAAGAGAACAGAGAAACCAATTAAATCCAAATGAGCGTGCCACTTTCTAGGAGGCAGATTTTTAAACACTTTTTCGAAGAGCTTATAATTACAATTTATACCTTGTTGTGGCATTAAAAAATAATTAACTCTTCAGGCCCAAAAGGAAAAATAATTTACCTATTGTCCTTTGAATTCCAGAAGCCCAGGGTAACAGAATTATATAGGATCCGGCACAAATAATGCCCTTTTAATTCTCTTTGAATGTAAAAATAACCTGCACAGCCCAACTAGAGCAACACACACACACACACACACACACACACACACACACACAAACAACATGTCATAGTATAATTTGTGAAATATATTTTAAACTACCCAGATTTTGTCTTTACTTCTGCTGGACCCTGTTCATGTCTAGGTTGGACTTTCTGCCTAGATGACTTCATTTGATAAGATTTATCCTGTAGTTTCTCTCAAGCCTGAAGGAGTCACCTGATTTTGAGTGGTCCTTGTGTGTATTAGAAACGCTTCCTTTTCACCACCCACCATTCCTAACCCAGTACTTGGACAAAATCTTGATTTGGGTGTACCTATCTCAAGATTGGCCAAAACGACTTTTGATGACCTAAGTTTTGGGGAGTTTGGGGGTGGGAGAGTCATATTAGGAGAATAGTAGAAGAACTAAGAATGTTTAGAACGGGCAACTCTGAACCAGAAAACTGCTCATTTATTCAACAACCATGCCAGGCACAGTAGTGAACCCCTGTCCAGAGTTAGGACATCATTTCAGCAGGTGCAGTGGACAATGAGGGACCAGGACTATTGCAGATAGTGAAGAGTGTCAAAGAGAAGAGAATGCAACAAGGTTCATGGTAGTGACTAGGGTGAAAGGGCACTATTAAGTAGGTTGATCAGAGTGAGCCTCTGAGGACGTAACATTTTAGTTAAGACCCAGCCTATAGGCAGTACACAACCACTGAAGATCCCAGGAAAAGGAAGAGCAAATGCAAAGGCTCCAAGGTAGAAAGGGACATATGGTGACCCAACTGTAAATGTTAGGGCAAATGGGGCCATTTAGGGACTTTATCTGGAGGATGTTAGATCTTATAAAGAAATGCTGCTCCAAATCCACAAAGAAGCAAAGCCCAAAGTGAATGTGGTGTGGTCTCTGGACACCAGGACTGGTCCTGGGAGCTTGCAAGCAGGTGTGAAGGCAGAGGGTGTCTTTCAGTGAGCTCTGGAATCAACCACATTAGGAACCAGGAGATGGGTGACTTGGCTGGGCATCAGGACCAAGGAGGAAGGGAGGCCCTGGGGTGAATCAAGGGAAAGGAAGAGCTGAGGACAAATGGGCATCCCGGGTGTGTAAGGAGCAGAGGCTCGTCCCCAGGCCCACATCAGAAAGCAGAAGGAGCCTTCCACTGGGGGCCGTCCGGACATGTGCTGTGGCTTGCTCAGCTGCCTGTAGGTGAGCTGGAATAAGAATGCACAGATACAGCACAACACAACCCTTTCCTCTTTTCTTTATCACTATTGCACTTCTGCCCGCCCCACAGTTTCCTAACGAGGCGTGATGCAAACTGAAGAGAAAATGTGATCATCAACTGCTTGCAGGGAGTTCTGTGAAGTGACCAAAAGAGAATTGTAATTTGAATGATACAGGAAACATGACAGGAAAGAGGGTGGCTTTTCCCCTCATTCATTTTAACACATATGTAAGTGTTAAGAGGTTATAAAGGTTAGAACCAAATCTTCCCAGTCCAGTGATGGTATAACCCAACCTGGAGGTCTCACCTTCTCTTAGTTCCTTAGTTTCTCCATTTAAATAGTGAGAGAGTGACATGATCATATCGTCACAAATCCTCTCTAGTGGTAGCATTATTAGGTGAAAATGTGTGTTTTGAACATTAAAAAGAAGGCTATCAAGATGGTGAAAAGACAGCAGATGGGGAAAATATTTGCAAATCATGTCTCTGATAAGGGTCTAGTATCCAGAATACATAAAGAACTCTTACAACTCAATAACAAAAAGACAAACAACTCAATTAAAAGTGAACAAAGGACTGGAATAGACTTCTTTATGGAAGAAATTGGAACTCCCTCCATTGCTGGTTGGAATGTAAAATGGTTCAGCCACTGTGGAAAACAGCGTGATGGTTGTTCAAAAAGTTAAATGTAAAATTACATATGACCTGGCGATTCCACTCCTAGGTATTCACCTCAAAGCATTAAAAATAGGGATTCAAACAAAACTTGTGTACAAAGTCTATAGCGCTGTTCACCATAGTCAAAGGGCACGAAGGTCCAAATATCAAAATGCGGTTTATCCTATGACGACATGTCATTCAGCCTTACGAAGGAACGAAGAGCTGATACAGGTTGTCACATGGAGAAACCCTGAAAATACTATACTGAGAATAAGAAGTCAGACGTAAAAGGTCACATGTATGATTCCATTTATATGAAATATTCAGAATTACTAAATCAATACAACAGAAAGTAAATCCGAGGTTGCCGGAGCTAAGGAGGAAGAGAGAATGGGGAGTGACGGCTTAATGAGTGCTGGGTTTCCTTTTGGGGGTGATGAAAATGTCTGGGAACTAACCAGAGGTGATGGTTGCACAACGTTGTGAATGTACTCAATGCTGCTAAACTGTACGTTTTAAAATGGTTAATTCTAAAATGGTTATGCAAATTTTACCTCCAATAAGCAACATGGGGTAGCAGGTTGGAGCTGTCTGAAATTCTGGGCTGATCCTGTTTGAATCGGCATCTGATCGGGAATAGCATAGTGAGTGAGCTATTTCAGCCGACAAATAGACACATCCTCCAGGGTCTTCTGCGATCCAGCGCAGGCAAGGTACTTTCATTCTCAGGAAGCTATGGGGTTGGCATTCGTGCGTATCTCCTTGTTCGTAATGAAGTGGGCAGCCTCATTCCACTTGGGGACAATATGACCCAAGCGTGTCGAAAAGGAGTGCTCTGTAATTGTTACACTGTGCTCCAGATTAAACCCAATATGTTCTTTGTTAATCCCAAACCAGATACTTACTACTTGAACCAATAGTTACAATTGAGGTTTCATAAAAATCCAGCACTCCAGGTTTTCTAGAAAGAAAAGAACATCTGACCATCTGGTGACTCTGGGCTCACACTTGCATGTAGTAACTATCAACCAAGGTTGACAACAGGTGCCTCGTCTCTCCCCCCAACCCCTTGTGTTATTTGCCAGGCTATTTGCCCTCCCTCCTTCCCTCGTCCCATTCTGCCACATAGATTTCATCTTTAGACCTCTTAAAGACATTGTTTGCAAAGTCTCCCATTAAAATGTAAATCTGTCATCTGTAAGAAGAGGACAAAGTCCTCAGAGCAACAATGTGTTCCCACAGCTGAGAAGGAGGGTGCAGGTAAGAATCTCAATGTAATGGTGGCATTGGGGTAGAGAGAAGAATCTAGAGCTTCAGATACTCCCAGACTGGCAGCGGTGTCCCAGGCTGAGGGGAGGGGCTGATGGTGGGCACAGATGGGCACGAAGAAGTCTCCGCCCTTTGGCACTGCCACCTGTTCTGTCAGTTTGCAAACTTCCCTTCTCGGCCCGCCAGGTTGGGGTGGCTGGTTGCCTAGAGTGCCACTTCACCATACAAGTCCAGGGAAGGCTGGATTCCAAAAATCCCAGCTCTCAGAAGCCTGGCAAGCAGTCCCAGTAACACCCATTGTTAGGTAACCCAACACCTGTGGCGCCTTGCTTTTGTTTTTGCTTTGCCTTCTTTCTCTTCCCCTAAACACAATGAGGAAGAAACTAAGGAGGTGGGGACAGTCATCCTAGTCTCTGGAAGTTAAATTTTCCTCCATAAAATTCAGGTCATAACCAAGCAGGGGACAGAAAAAGGATAACAGTAACTCGGGGTTTCTTACAACTATTCCTGCTCCCACACAAAATCCCTAAGTTTTATAGCCTTGGTTAGAGCAGAGTGAAGTGTGTTTCTTGATAGAGAAAGTTCCAGATGCCAGCTAATGGCAGCTGCCCTAGAGCTCTAAGGCTGACTGAGATCTTGATCCGATAAAACTTTTTATTAGGCTTGCTTTGCTCTCTTGATTTTGAGTGCAAATGTTTACCCTCATCTCTGAGCTATTGTTCGTAGGGTATTGCAGGAAACTTTGAAGAATGCAAATTCTGAAATTCCTTTGCTTATTACCTGTGAGGTGCCAGACAAATTGTTTCCTCAAACCCTGTGGCTAGTCTCTATATGGAAAAATGAGTTGCAGTTTTGTAGATTCTAATGAGTAAGCCACAGTGAATGTGGTGAGTGAACTTGGATAAGTCGCTTTGTCTCTGTGACCTTATATATTCTAGTCTGCACCATGAATGCTGCTTCATGACAGCGGGGGGATTAAATTAGGTGATCCATGCACACAACCCAGCCCAGTGCCTGGCACAGAGTCAGTGCTTGTATTTGCTGCTTTAACTCTCCTAACCAAGTCTGAGAGCTGTGGGACAAGACTCGTCCCTCCTATTACAGTAGTTTGAAGCTGAACTTGGCTGAGAGCTATTATAAGAAAAGCTGGGTTAGAAAATATCTTTGTTTTGCTTTTGGTTCCTTGAGGTCTCTTCATGACCTACATTTTCCACGCCCACCTGCTATCAGCTCTCTTTCTGGTTAAGATTGCCTCCAAGAAAAATGGTTCCTCCAGGCTCCCCGGAGGAAAGGACATCAGACCTAGCAAATTGTGACGCTGTCCATCTCTGAGCCCCACCTGATGCTTCAAAAAAAAAGAAAGCAATGAGCAAGGCATTATCCGGCCAGCAGAAAATGCCCTTCGTGCAGAACGCTTGATTTCTAAACGCTGTCGTGTCACCACTACCGTTTCCCTCTTCTGTTTGGTTCATACTGGGAGAATGCAGTCATTCTCGGTCTGCTTGGGAAGGGGCGGCCCTCTGGAACGCCCTCCCCGACGATGTGCTTATGTTGGATCCAGAAGAGCTTCTTCTAGGCTTTGTGGGCCAGAAATAAAAGGGCGGTCATTTCTCAAAACTGTGGGAAATGATTAACTTGTTTCCTTTGATCCTTTGCACCTTGTGGGAGGACAGTCAAGCAGCAGTGGAGAACACACTATTATTCTCAACTCAGCTAAGGTAAACAGTGGGAGAAATTCTGCTGCCAGAGCAGGCCACCCCTGACTCTGGAGGATTAGAAGATGCACGTGTGTCTGTGTGTGTGTGTGTGTGTGTGTGTGTGTGTGTGTGTGTGTGTCCCCTTCTGTAAACATAGAACTATTGAGTAAAAAGATATAGCTATTTCCTCTAACTTTTTCTTTCCTTCTCTCTCTCTCTCTTTTTTTTTTTTTAAGGCCTGAATTTCCTGTTGCTATTCACAAAGATGCTTTTTATCTTTAACTTCTTGTTCTCCCCACTTCCAACCCCGGCTCTGATCTGCATCCTGACCTTTGGAGCTGCCATCTTCCTGTGGCTGGTCAACAGACCTCAGGCAGTCTTGCCTATTGTTGATCTGAACAAGCAGTCCATTGGAATTGAGGTAATTTACCTTTTTGGTTTGTCAACCTTGATGGGACACAAACTGTAATTCAAGACCTTAGGATGACTCATGAAGGGGGTTTGGTGTGCTGTGGGAAAGTAAGCCTTTTAGGTTAGCAATCAAACAGCAAATCTACAAGTTTAAATGCCTATTATTTGCACGGTTTCCTTTATAACAAAAATAAAACCACAGCTAGGTCTTATGATGCCAGTAGTCTAGATTAGGGGTAGCAAACTACAACCCTCAGGAAAAATCCACCTTTTTGTGGGCAACTAGCAAGCTAAGAATGGTTTTTACATTTTTCAAGGGATGTGTAAAAGAATAGCATACTTTGGGGGCAGGAGAACATTTTCATTAAGAATCTCAATGTCTGAAAACGGTAAGGAAGTTACTGAGTTAAATGCCATCTTTGCGTTAATATTGGTGCTTAAAACGGGCAGAAGTTGAACCGGGCTTCCCCCCTCAATTCTCTAACTTTCGGCACATCACACGGCTCCTTCCTATGTCTGAGCAAAGGGGAAACACTATGAGCATATTCTCTTCATCAACCCTTCTCAGAGAGAGAAAGCTTTCCTCTTCCTTTGTAAAGCCAACCCCTTCTGGTCCCTTTTTTTACAGGCTCTTTGCCTCTGCTCAGAGCTCTTATTCCAAGCGACCTCCAGTCTCCACCACCATCCCTTTTATTCTGGTGGGTATACTTGTCCTTCACTGACTCTGTCCTCTCCTGCTGACCCCGGTGCTTCAGGCCACCACCTTCTCTCAAGCCTCCCTTTTCCCATCCAAGTTCTTAGAGAGTCTGTTTGCTGTCCTCTTCTGAACTGCAACCAATGAGGTCAGATCTTCACCGCTACCATCTCTGCAAACTTCTCTGGGTCACTCACACTCTGACTTCTAAATTCAGTGATTTCTCCTCCGGTCTTCTCTTGAGATGTCTCCTTTCTTAAAAACTTCTCCTTTTGCCTTGCGTAAATAATATCTTCATTGAGATTTCTTCCTATTTCCAAGGCAGGCTTTCTTTGTCACTTAAGTTTTTTGTTTTCCTCACCCTAGAGTTTTACCCTCATCATCTCTCAAATCCTCTACAGCAGGAAGCAGGGGCTGGCAAACATGTTCTGCAAAGTCCAGGCTTTGCAGGCCATGTGGGCTCTGTTGCAACTCAACTCTACTGGTGAAGCCACCAGTCAGTATGTAAATGAATGAGCATGGTGGTGTTTCAATAAAACTTTATTTATAAAAACAGGTGACTGGCCAGATGTGGCTCCAGATCAAAATCTGCCAATCCCTGCTTTAAATCCTCACAGCTGAGAAAACCCCTCTTCTCCCGTGACTTGAAAGTGCACCTAAAAGCCTGACACCCAAATCTGACTTTCTAGTTCTGACCTGCCTCCTGACTTCCACTCCACCTCAATGACACTTGAGAACCTCAGCCTCGATGAGTATCTTTATTGCATGTCTTCTCCCTACACACACGCACACACTCACGCACACGCACGCACGCACGCACACATGCACACACGCAGGTACCTTACCCTTTTCTTGTTCCGCTTCTGCTCTATCTCTTCTATCCAATTGCCTAAAGCAGAGTCTGAATCATCTTTTATTGTTCCTTCTTCCTCAGCCTATCTATGTAAACAGACAACAAGATCCTATCTGCCTTTACGAAGACAAAGAACTTCATTTTTGGCAACTTGACTTACTGTGATATTTCATGGAAATCTTCCCTGGTGTTCTAGACAAGTCAGATGTCTTGTTGTAGCTTCCTGTGTTACCCTGCACTTTCATAGCCCCTTTTGTATGCTTATTTGATTGATGCCTATTTCTCTCTAGACTAATTTTCATAAGGGTTGGACCATGCTTACAGCTCCTATTATAGCTCAGGACCCATACCAGGGCCTGATCCTGTAATCCCAGCTGACATTTCTAGACACATCCCTAATGACTCCTTTTTTCTCAAATGCCCTGTTCTCTAGCGCCCACCGGATTCTACAGTGTGTTTTCTTATATCTGTGTCTTCATTGGGGCTGTTCCTTCACTCTCATTCTCCTTTCCCTCTCCTCTACCAAACCATATCCTTTTGGTAAATGCTTACTTATCTTCAAGTCCCTATTGAAATATCATTTCTTCTCTGCAGCCTTTCTACTTAAGACAGAATTGGTTGCTTCATTAGTCTCCCAAAACATGTTTTTATGATAGCCTGTACATCACACAGTATTATGTTTGTGTGTGTATTTTCCCTTCTCACCCCACCCTCACTCAAAATACTCTCTTATGAGATGCTCATGGCCAGCAATTTTCTCTTAATTCACATTGCAACTGTAATACTTACATGGTGCCTGGGACATAGTATGCATTTAATAGGTGTTTAAATTTGATATGATTTTTGTCAAAGGATATAAAACTATATTAGCTCTCTCTTGCACACACGCAGGTGCGTATGTGTGTGTGTGTGTTTGTATGTGTGCGTGTGTGTGTGTGTGTGCCTGTGTGTATGCCCAGAAGGGTGGGGAGAAATTGCCAAAAACAGTCTCTGGGTTTCTATGATGTAAAGATACTACAATTTTGAGATTTAAAAAATGAATTGATTGAATATGAAAGAGGTAATCCCTGTGATCTCAATGGCCAGGATTTATGTTCTCTTCAATTCAACCCATAAGGGCTTGGAAATGGTGGGAAGAAACTCAGTCTTGGCCTAAACTTGATCTTGTGCCTTAGGGAGGAGCACGAAGGAATATTTGTGAGAAGAACAATGACCTGCTACGTTACTACTTCTCAGATGCCAAGACGATGTATGAAGTTTTCCAAAGAGGACTTGCTGTCTCCGGTAATCCCGGCAATCTCACCTTGCCTGTGCAAAGACCAAGATGGGGCCTTTTTCATACCTCGCTTCCCTGCCTCACTTCTACAACCCCGGGGGTGGGGGGTCTGAACAGAATTCCAACATACCAAGTGGAGGGGACATTAGTACAGTGTCAGGCTGGCTGCAGGAATCAGAATTGCAGTATCAGAGAACAGTGTGAGACAGCCTGGGCTCTGAAACCCTGTTCTTCCATTTCCAGCTCTGTGACCTTGTGCAGACCACTTTGGCTCTCTGACTCTGTACCTCACTTAACACAAGAACTTCCCTGCCAACTTGTTGTTAAAGAGTCAACAATAACATGTAGAAACGTATTTCGACTAACTCACTAGTACATTAGCACCTAATATTTGTTTAGGAACATTCTCTTGATGAATGCAATCCCCTGGATGCAGAATCTGAGCCAGAATTAGCATTCAAGCCTCCTGACTTCTTACCTTGGCCTCAACCCCAATACCATGCTACAAGCCCTTGATGTTACAGAAGGCAGTCATCTTTTGGACTCTCCTAGAAACACTACTATGTGGGCTTTGGTAGGGATATACCAAGCCTCAGTACTTACATCTTGAATCATTAAACACAATGCAAAGCACCCTAGTTTCCTTTCAAAATCAACTGGCTTACAGTCCCCCTATATCTTTTTTCTTTGGAGTGGGCATCCTACACGGGCAGAAGTTTGCCCATGGGACTTCCTATCCCTCTTTCCCTTTTGCCTTTAACTATGACTATGACAATATTTACTAGTCAACTCCTGTCTGGTGCTAACTATGTGATAGGTGCTTTCATATATTATCTACTTAATCTTCCCTAAACCTCAGGGGTTACTTATGATCCCTCCTGTTCTTTAAAATGAGGAAACAAAGACTCATGGAGGTTCCGGAACATTCTGAAGGTGACAGAAAATGTTGCATAAGTTACTTTATTTAGAATTCTTTTTTCCAATCCTAAATGAAAAGGAAACTGGTAAGTGACAATGTCCTGTCACGTAAGCAAACAGGAGAAACCTGGCCTGGCTGTTTCCACAGAAAAAGGACACCTCTGCTCCCCATCAAGGTCGAATACATGAACCCTAACATATGCTTTTCACCCCCACCCTATGGAGCAGTGGTTCTCAACCTTCCTAATGCCTCAACCCTTTAATACAGTTCCAAAGGGTCGCGACCCACAGGGTGAGAACCGCTGCTAATGGTCTATGTGGATAATGTATAAACTATAGATCTTCTGCCCCATCTGCTTAAGCTGAATCAGAATTCCAGGTGGTGAGAATCTGAATTTTTAACAGGCCTCGGAGGAGGGGCTCTGAATGCCAGAGTTTCAGCTGTACTGAGCTTAGGGCAGTTTGGCCGTGTTCCTGTTGGATGGACTCCTTGTAGATGGCCGTGCCTTAGAACAGAAGCAGATCGGAGTGGTGTAAGTCAATCAAGGGCTAGGCTCTTGCCTGATCAGGCCTTTGTCTAATTAGGCTGAAGCTGATGAGGGCACAGAGTTTAATGAGACCTCGGTTGGTGCACCTTTGGGCCAATTACTTGACTTGTTCCTCGGCCATGGGCCTCTGCTAGAATTTTCATCAATAGGAAGGTGATCAGGAGATATGGTGTGGGTGTCGTCCACATTCGTCAGCTCGCCACTTACTGAGTGATCTTGAAGAAGCTGTCCCAGCCCTGGACTCGGAGTGCTCTGCGGAGAGCAATACTTGGAAAGACCAAATGGGTGAACGTGCCTAGCAGGGACTTAGCATTCCAGGCATTCCATGCGATGCTCTCACTAGTGATTAATGTTAGGACAACCTCACTGGCAGACCAGCGGGGCCACACACTCTGGGCTAGAGCAGTGGCTGTGAACACCTAGCAGGACAGGACTTGTCCGGCTGCCCCGGAAATTACAGTCTGAGACGACCTCTTGAGCTTCCAGGCACCTATTTCAGCGGGAAGAAAAAGCACTAACATTTCCTGTGGACAGTCCCCTCAGTCCATTTTCTCTGACTCTTTAATCAGAGTAGCTATCTCCTTCCTGCTTTCCTTCTTTTCTCCTCTATCACTGACTCGGCAAGTTCACAGAGTTACGTTTGAATTCCCGGGAACCCTCTCTCTGAATGCTTCCTTTCAGAGAGACCTGAATTCCTCCCAGCCGTCTGGCTAGAGTCTCTACATCAAATTCCCTTCCCTTCTGCTTTTTGAGTTATAACTCAGTCTCATTTCGGCTTAGATGTGGGAGACTCTCAGCAAGTTAGGCTTTGTTTTTAGCCCCATTTCACAACTCCTGTGACCTCTGTGGCTGAGATTACTATTTACTCTAGTAAGTGGACATTCCCACATGTGTTTTTACTTTAATTAAGACCTAGTAGTTTAGATGTTCAGATGTTTAATTCTTTTACCATCAAATGTAAGACACAGTTGTAAAAATATTGAAGGCAAATATACATGCACATACATCTGTGGGTACTCATGTGCATGTGCCCTCACGTGTGTAAGTGCCCTTGTAGTTCCAATGAGCCTCACTATCTCAGAAGACACTCTCATAGAAACAGGCAAAGTTCATTAACAGATGATTCATGAAAATAAACAAAATTTAACAAATGAGAAATGGTCCCACTTTACTAGCTATTAAACTTAGACTAAAGCAATAATTTTCTAAACCTATCAAAGCAGAAGACATGTTTAAAAAGATACCATTTAGTGTCTATGACTCGATATGTTGCTGATTGCAGGAAAATAAACTTTCACAATGGTTCTATTAAGCAATGGGATGCTAGGTATCACAACACTGAGCCATTCTGACTATCCCACCTCTTCACAATCTAGTTATTTCATTTTAAGGACTCAATTCTACGAAAATGTTCTCAATTTGACAATATTCAGCATAGCATTATCTAAGGTATCAAACTTGAAAACATTCTAAATATCCACGAGAGAAAGAACCAATGCTTCATCAATTGGCCATAGTAAGGCCACTGAATTCTCTACAGAGAATAAATAATAACATGAGAATATTTATATTGACCAGGGAACAGAAGCAATATAAATATATATAAAATGAGCATAACCCTGTAGAAGTATGCAAAGGAACTATGAAAGGAAAATCAGTGTTAATAATCGTGTTTATTTGATGGGATTATTGACAACTCATATTTTTATTTTATTCTAGATTTTTATGAGTGCATTTTTTTTATTATAGGGAAGCTCAATTCAAGATTATTCAATACAGGCTGTTTATATTTATTTGTGGGTTTTTACTTATTCATGTTATGTGGGTGAGTCCCTCATACATGGCTTTCTCTGAATACCTGCCACCTTGGAGGTTACATATTCTGACACTGAGCCATTCCTGTTTTGTAGAATTTCCTAAATGTTTCAAGTGCAGTGTAGAAGACTCTTTCCACCTTTGAGAACCGAGTGCTTGCTGCCTTTGTATTTCCTTGGCCCATAAGGGAAGCTCACACTCTTCCTAAATGTGTCCTTCGTGTTAATCCCTTTACCTTCTCCAATCCAAAGGATTTGCAACTGGAGCTGATTTTCTCTTAATGTTATGTTTTTAGACAATGGGTCTTGCTTGGGATATAGAAAACCAAACCAGCCTTACAGATGGCTATCCTACAAACAGGTAAGTCAGGCCCGTGGTTTGGGAGAGATTCTTTTGCTAATGTGATATCCTGAGCTAATTTGGTCTGTTGGGTCTTGACTGCTTTCTCTCTCTCTTTCCCTCTCTATCTTTTGTAGGTGTCTGATCGAGCAGAGTACCTGGGCTCCTGTTTCTTGCATAAAGGATATAAGCCATCACCAGACCAATTTGTTGGCATCTTTGCTCAGAATAGGCCAGAGGTAACCATGTTGATGTTAACTCAAGGAAATTAGTCAGGGCTAAATCTAGAGACTTTAAACTCCACCTCTAATCCAAGATTTTGACACTGATGACTTACCAAAGCTATTTATATTCTCTAACAGCTTTCCTCTTGAAAGAGTTACGGTCCAAGGCCTCCTTAATTCCTGGTTGAACTTGTAGTGCCCTAAGCTAGGTGACTGGACTTCACTTGTTTCTCAGCCCATTAAGAGTCCTTTTGAGTCAATCTGTTTGTTGCCTGAGAAAAATCAAGAAGCTACAAGAAGCTGTCAAATAAGAACCTAAGAATGTTGTGGAAAGGGCTGTGTTCGTATGCAAGTTGGAACTTGCATGTTGTACCAGAGCTAGTAAACCGAGGCATCCGTTGGCTACTGAAACTGGCCATTGAAAGCAGATTTTATTCATTAAGATGATTTGGAATTAAGCTGATCCCCAAGTTCAAATTAAGTCATTAGACCCAATATTCTCAGAGTGTCTTTGTATGCTTCAGAGTACTTGGATGACATGTGTGCACTAGAGCCAGTTGCTTAACTGAAAATCCAAGAGGGCATTGGCCGTACTGTTCAGTGCAAATTCTATCTTGGTAACACGGAGCCTCAATAAGAAGAAATAACCTTGACTCTAGTTTAGGAACTTTATCCCAAATCTAGTGTTTCAGTCTACTATGGCTACCATAGGAAAATGCCATAGATTGGGTGGCTGAAACAACAGAAGTATATTCTCTCACAGTTCTGGAGGCTGGAAGTCCCAGATGAAGGTGTCATCAAGTTTGGTTTCTCTATTTTTGACTTGCAGATGGCTACTTTCTTACTGTGTCCTCACATGACCTTTTCCCTGTCACCTGGTGTCTTTTCTTCTTATAAGGATTTCCTCTTCTTATAAGGATTAAGATCAACCCAATGGCCTCATTTAGCCTTAATTATCGCATTAAAAACCTTGTGTCCAAAATCAGTGGCATTGGGTGTTAGAGCTGCAACTCAACCTGTAACACCTAGACCGACATTTAAGGCCCACCCTGCTCAGGGTCTGACTCACCTTTCCAACTCATTTCCTGTCACTCTTCGTGCTCCCTGATGGATGTACAGAGATGTCATGTCTTTGTTCATTCCCTGAATGCCTTCTCTGCCTCCACCTCCATAACCAAATCTTACCAGTCCTCCAAAGCCCTGCCCAGTTTTCCTCACTTTCCCCAAAGCAGTCCCACAACGTCTTCATTCCACCCTTGAAAGTGACCTCTGCCCCCTTCATACTCCCGAATAGCTTCCATATGTCTTATGGGTAAAACTTATCACACTCTACCTTTGTATCCTGGTCTACCTTCGTATTTTAGTTGTCTTTGTGCCTATCTTATCTCCTTTATTTAACTGTACTTTGTAGCATTAGCAGTGGCATTCCCTATGGCCCCACAGTGATGGTTGTTGTTTTTTTTTTAAGAAATTGTTGGCTAAATGACTAAATTAATACCTTTTCTTTTCAAAGTGTTCTCTAGTCCTTATTTGAACTTCTCTCCATACAGTGGATCATCTCCGAGTTAGCTTGTTACACATACTCCATGGTAGCTGTCCCCCTGTATGATACCTTGGGAGCAGAAGCCATCATATACATTATCAACAAGGGTAAAACTTTGCTATTACATTATAACTTGATTCTTTCTAAATGCTGAGTAATTCCTCATTATCAGTTTTTGTTAGCAGACTTGCAATGCTGTGACTAGAAAAATGTTCAAGTCTTTCTTGTCCTGTAGTACCAAGGATATAATTTATAGGAAAGTTGTGAAAAGTCCATGAGGCAGGGATATGCATAGATAGACAATTCAACGAAGTGCTTTAAGGTGACAAAGTATGACACTGTAGTTTAGAGATAAGACTATTTACTTTGGACACACTGAATAAAAGGCAAGAAAGAGTAAGTGACTAAATCACTGTGAAGCTACAGATTTAATTTCCTGTTTTTATAAATCTAAGACAGAGCAGTTAGCCACCATTTACCCAGGTCCATGGTAAGTGTGTAGAAAAGCATACTATTGTTAAAGAAACAAGTGCAAGTTCAATGGGCAAGTAACAGCCCTTTCACGAATCCAGGTTGTTAACTTTCTGTCAGAGAACTCATAGATTAAGTGAGTAGATCCACTTGAAACAGTCTTCTATTTGTGTAAATAAGTATCAAAGAAAACGCTGGTATTTAGAATCATAAAATGCTTGTCTACGAAAATCCCGTTTGTCCACCCGCCTTCCCTTGTACTCCTAGTCCCCTCCCCCAAATAAAACACATTGACAGGACCACAACTAAGCAATTCATGCTTGTCTGTATTCTTAAGCAGAAGGAATTTGGTGGCTTCTCTAGAAGCTATAAACTATGTTGGCAGTATGTAAGAAAGCTCAGTGCTTCTGTTTCAAATATATGGGCTGTCCAAGAAAAAAATCCAGCCAGAAATGCCTCTATTTTTCATAGTACATGGCTGGATACTTTCCAGACAGCGCTCGTATGTTCATTTCTTACCAATGGAATGTCTCAGGCTTGATTCTTTGTAAGTCTGATTTGCAGACATAATAGCCTTTGGGGACCCACTAGCTTGGAAATTTTTTCAAAAATCCCTTCCTCCTTGCAAGGCAATCAGGTACTTAGCAGGGGGATGACCTCTGGCTCTATTCTGATTTCAGCTGATATTGCCATGGTGGTCTGTGATACACCCCAAAAGGCATCGATCCTGTTAGGAAATGTGGAGGAGGGCCTCACCCCAGGCCTGAGAATGATCATCCTCATGGATCCCTTTGAAGATGACCTAAAGCAAAGAGGAGAGAAAAATGGAGTTGAGATCTTATCCCTCGCTGATGCTGAGGTAATGGTCTGAAACCCGATTCACAGCTCAAAGACTGGGCTGACACCATGGGCAACCTGCAGGAAGTAGAAACACAAGAATACAGGGGTAGCAGGACATGAGAAAATTAGATCCATGCTAAGAAGCTTTGAGAATAATTTCCCCAGGACAACTCAGAAACCAGGCCAAGGGACAAGACTTGGTCAGCGTGCACAGACTTCTAAATAGTGAATTTATAAACACAGAGGTTGATGGCAGTTAAGGACGGTCCCAGAGCTAGGCTGCCTGGGTTCACATTCCAGCTTTACATATATTAGTTAGGTGTAGGCTGACCAGACATCTCATTTTAATTGGGACAGAAAACAACGAGATTGTTCTGTTTCAAAGGTTAGTATGCTCAACCTACTGACACCTTGAATTTAGCCCAGTGATACTATGTTGACCATATGTGCTGTTCGAAATGGGACATTATTGTTATTTTCTGTCCCATTTAAAATGGTACATCTGGTCAGCCTGGTTAGGTGACCTTGCGTAAGTTATTCCATATCTCCCTTTTCCTTCCTGTGAAATGAGGATGAAATAGTCCTTTCCTCATGGGAGTCACTATGAAGAGTTAACTGAGTTAATATATCTAAAGCATTCAGGAAGTAACTGGGATGTAGTAAGCCTTGAAATGTCAACTGTTCATTTTATCCAAAAAGATTTAGCAATGGTCCTAGATGACTGAACCGTAAGAGTACGATGGGAAATTTGGACATTTGGGATCTGCCCTTTTAAGGTTTGTATTCTAGATAAACCTCAGGCTCTTTCCCAGGACTTCTGCGCCTGATCCAGTGGGAATTTTGGTCACATTCCCGCAGATGTGTTCTCATAGAAAAGGGAAAAAAGAGGGCTGTGTTTGTCATAAGCTTACCCATCTCAATTAATATTTTTCTCTGCTTTCTGTTCATGTAGAATCTTGGCAAAGAGAACTTCAGAAAACCCGTGGTAAGTTTTCTTCACCTCAAGTTTGAATCTTGTGTATTCAGCTCACAAAGCTCTGGTAGACTAAGCCCTGTGCTTCTCCCTCCAGCCTCCCAGACCAGAAGACCTGGGCATCATCTGCTTCACCAGTGGGACCACAGGTCAGTGACCATGAAGCTGTCCTAGCGGCCCCTGGTTAGCCAAAGACATGGCTTGAGTCACTAACCACTGATAGGCTGGTGAATACACCCTACATTGAGCCCTTATCCATAAGGGCTTACCACTAAAGGTTTTTGAGTATGGATATCCAAACAGAGAGATATAAACATAAGCAAATAAGTTTCACTGAACATGCTGGCAGGTTGTTTACATGTTATGGATTTCCGGGGTCTTAAAGATGGCATCAGAAAGTCACCTTTCGTCCCCAACCCATCACTCTTCTCCATCTGACACCACTGGAATGGTCACTCAATCAAGGTAACCCAGTGATAGTTCTACACAGATCACTGTGCACTGCCCCACCCCCAGCTGGCAGCTACCTGCCTGTCTGAACTCTTAATAGCTTAGAGTGTAGCCCATGATTTCTTACAGTTACTTCCATTCCATTGTGCTCAGTTTGTAGGGAGAAAGCTAGGTAATATTGTTAGATCGGAAATCTTAAACATAAAAATAGCACAAGGGGTGGGGTGTTACTTGGATTTCTCTTTTCAATTGTGTTGCCATCTGAGATTATGGCTGCACCCTATGTGGTGGTAGAAGGTTGTTAGCAGTAGAATCTTTGGGGACATCATTCATAAATAGAATCATGTATCATTCATACAAAGACACACTGACAGGAGAAGCTCTTGGCTCCCTGCAACAGAACCAACTGAATATAGCTTCTTATTTCAAAGCCAAAGGTAACCTACTAGCTACATAAAAGATTTTTCTGTCCACCTCATGTTTCCTACAGGCAACCCCAAAGGAGCCATGCTAACACATGAAAATGTTGTTTCAAATGCTGCTGCTTTTCTCAAATGCGTGGAGGTCAGTGATCAATTGAAAAAAGAGATCCTCATTAAAATGTGAATCTGTCGTAAGATTTTAATCTTGAAGTTAGAGAGGCAGAGAGGAATGAAAAACAAGTTAAGGGCCTGAGTGTGGGTACATACTTGTGCATATTTGTCTAAAGGATTGTGCATTCCAAGCCTTGGTCTTTCCAGTTCCCTGTGGACCTCTATGTTCAATGCAGATGAGAGCAGCTCTTGGAGGTATGCACTGCCTCACCTGCACAACTGTGTGTGGCGCTCTTGGGAAGAAGTAGCTTTTTTTAAAAAAAATTTAATTGTGGTATAATTGACATCTAACATCTTAGTTTCAGATGTACAGGAGTTCCCTGGTGGTGTAATGGCTTAAGGCTTTGGCGCTGGCACTGTCAACGCTGTGGCCTGGGTTCGATTCCCAACCAGGGAACTACCCACATACTACAAAACAAAACAAAACAAAACAAAAAAACCAGATGTACAACATAATGGTTCACTATTTGTATATATTGCAAAACAATTCTCACAATAAGTCTAGTTAACATCCATCACCATGTGTAGTTACAAATTCTTTTTTCTTGGGATGAGAACTTTTAAGATCTACTCTCTCAGCAACTTTCAAGTATACAATAGAGTATTACTAACGATAGTGAATAGGTGTTGTTCCTAACTCTCCTCTGGGAGAGAAAATTGGCATTAATCCAATGTCTTTCTTCTTTGTTCCTGATCCGTAGTTCACCTTTCAGCCCACCCCTGACGATGTGACCATATCCTACCTCCCCCTGGCTCATATGTTTGAGAGGGTTGTACAGGTGAGCACTCATGTTCCTAGCAGGTAGGTGGAAAGGAAATCCTGACTTGCTAGTCCCATCTTCATTCCAAAGGCAGTTATACAACATTTCCAGTCCTTTCTCTAATGTCAAGAGCACAGGCAGGGAGTTGGCACCACTGAGTCTGAATCCTGGCATCACCCCTAACTTTCTGTGCCTGAGTCTGAATCCTGGCATCACCCTATCTTTCTGTGGAGTTTCCTCTGAAGTCTGTGTGTGTCCAATAGGGCTAATGTTTGCCCCCACCTTCACACACATGCCTGCGAGTCTAGTGAAGTCATAGCTCGGAGCTTACTCTCATCTACTCTTACTTCTGAGCTGGGATAGGAGACATTTTTCTTCTTTTTTAACTTTATTTTGGTGACAAATTTTGAAAAGATGTAGGATTAGATAAAAGGAAGTTCACCCATGGAGGGGCAAAGAAAGAGCATTCGATCCAGATACGACATGCAGAGTGTGTAAATAAGGTGGCACCGCTTGGGATTGTGCGTGTCGGAGGAGAGACGGCCCGGGCCATCTGCGATGGGCACCAGGCTTGGCAGGCCATTCTGAGGCTGACTGAAGGACTGAAAGCAGCGCTGTTTTCAGAAACACAGGTGTCAGTGAAGATGGAAAATTCTCTCTCTGCTCCCCACTTCAATATTTCTTTGACCAGCTTATTGGTTGGTGCGTGAAATGCAGACATGAACGATTCAGTTCCTTGGGCTAAAGTGTTGATATCTGATTAAAAACATGGATTCCAATAGCATACTTTTTCACATTTTAATAGTTATGAAATTGAGACAGTCTCATGATTATAGGCATCTTCTCATTTGATTGGCAGTGCTTTTTTCTTAGTGTGTAGTACTAAAAGGCACCACGAGCAGTAAAGTCTCTCATGACACCCTCTATGAGGTGGCACCCTACACGGGAAGCAGTGCCAAGCACCAGAAGGTTTTGGAGACAGTGGAGCTGCAGATCAGGTTGAGGAACTATGACCCTCTTAGAACAAACACTTCATGGGCACCATCATGCTTAAGTCCACTCCCCACCCCATGTTCTCTGTCTGTATCCTGGGGGACCAGCAGCACCGTGATGAGGCCCAGTCTGTGGAATAAGAAACCAGTCAAGAAGCTGACCAAGAAGTATTATACAATGCCTTTTGGGCTTCTGTGTCTCTGATCAAGCAGACCCAATAAATCATGGGCCCAGGCCTGCATAATGCTGGCAGATTCCCTTCCTTGCTGACCCACAATGAGAACATGGCAGCCAAAGCTGATGAAGTAAAATCCCTGGTCAAGTTCTAAATGAAGAAGGTGCTGTGTCTGGCAGTGAATGTTGGCCACTTGAAGATGAAAGATGATGAGCTTATGTTTAACATCCACTTAGCTGTCAATTTCCTGGTGTCATTGTTCAGAAAGAATTGGCAGAATGTCCAGTCTTTGTACATCAAGAGCATCATGGGCAAGCCCCAGCATCTGTCCTGCACCACAGCTTGGGCTACCATTAGAACAAGAAAGAAAAGAATAGTCTCTTACAAAGGATGATGTCTTAGGCTATTACCCAGAGCTGTGGGTAGAGTAGGGGTTTGAGCCCAGTGTCACAATCTCTCCTACCTACCCTGTCACCTCAGCTGAAATGAACTTCCATCCTGTCTTAGGGGTAGGCTCTCAGAGTTCCCGGTACCTGAAATGTTAAGGGCAGGGGGTGCTGTTTAGAGAAAAGTGCTCATGGACATAAACCTAGTTCCTCAATTCTATCCAAGACAGGCCGCACCTGACGTGGTCCTTTGGCTCTGAGCCCTGCTATTCTTCGGTTTCGCTTGCAGGTTGTTGTGTACTCCTGTGGAGCCAAAGTTGGATTCTTCCAAGGAGATATTCGGTTGCTCCCTGATGACATGAAGACTCTGAAACCCACAGTGTTTCCTGTGGTGCCTCGACTCCTTAATAGGATCTATGATAAGGTATGAACCTTGCTTCTGCTGGGCTGACCCTGAGATGAAGGAACTCTGTGGCTCTGGCCCGATTGAGGCTCTTAGGGACTCTGTGTTGCTGAGAAACTTGACCATTTCCACCCTCCCTCTCCCCATACATGTCTACTTATAGCCACACTATCAAAGACAACTGTGAAAAACCCATAATAAATGAAACCCCCTTTCTTCTGGATGACATTACTTGAACCTGATCTGGAGAAAGAGTTCAATTCAGAAACTTGAGGAGCACCTCAGAATTCAGCAAGCTTCATGGGAAGTTGTTACTCTGATTTCACAACACCTGATGGTTATTGAACTTCTTGCTGAGGCCCCATGGTAAACATGTCAGATGCATCCCATCACCTAATCCTCACAAAAGCACAGAAATCACACCTACACTTATTATTCCTAACTTACAGATGAGGAGACTGAGCATCAGAGGTTAAATAAATTGCCCAGAGTCATATCTAATAGGAGGTCAGGCCAGAGACAGACTGTCACATGATCATTTTAGCTGTCACTAATCAGTGCTCTGTTTTTCATTAGGGATGGCAAAATGGTGATTTTTTTCCCTAATTAAATTATTTTACTGCATTCAGTAGCTTAGATCTTTCCCTAAAGACATAACAAATATTTCTTTCTTTATAAATCTTCAAAATGACCAATTGGTGCCTCTGTGATCTTCAAAACTGGTCAATGAGAACATTTCCTTTGTAACGTTATGAACTCATGACTTGTGTGTTTGTACGTCTAATCCATTTCAGTAATTCTTCTTGATGTTCACATTTTCCCCTCTTGGAAGTTGGGAGCCCCACCGTGTTGTTTGTGTGTCCTTTTTGACACAACCGTGGCGGTCTTCATTGCTTTCTGGGATATGATGTCTCAAGCTCATCTTATATGATTCCCACTCAAGTCTTGTTTTGGCTAATTTCTCTGAGGAGCTCTGGGAACTGGAATTTGAACCCAGACAACAGAATAACAGAACCCAGGCTCTTAGCTAAGTGCTCAATCACATCCTAATTGCATAGACATGGGAGCCCCGAGGAAGTAACACGTGGCCATTCTTCCCATGTTTGGCCCCCACCTCTGAAATTCTAGCATTCCCCTTCATGCTTGTCAATCTCACCAGTGCTATCCAGGTGTTCCCCTGACAGAGCAGGCAGCATTCTAGCACACAGATGACCCTTGCACATCGAAAGCCCTGGTCTCTATCAGACTTGTTAACAATTCTAACAGTTTCTCATCATAATATAGGATTCCTAGATTTGGTTGTTCTTATGATTTTTGTCCTTTTGTTGGACATCTTTTATTTTTGAGATATAGCTGTTTTATAATATACTATTAACACACAGTTCACTTCTGGAACTTATTTTAAAAATGGAGAACTTTATTAGTATGAGTCTCTAAATTCCAGCTCTTTGTTGGTAACTTGTTAGGGGGTGTCATGTGAATGTTGAAGAAAGATAAATTTCTTCAAGGTTGAGAGAGGTGTCAGGAATAACATGATGTAGGCAGCATTTTAGTGTAGGTCTTGGAGAGAGATGGTGAGATATTGACAAAATGATGATACAGGCATGAGTCGATGTCCAGTGTCTAGAGCACAATCGGCATTAGTGGGTAAGGATATCAAACCTCATTTGGCTGGAGGCCCAAGAATGGGAGTGTAAATATGGAAGGTGGCTGGAGAGTCATCTTCGAATAGGCTGACCAGACGTACCATTTGTAATGAGACAGTACTGTTGTTTTCTCTTATTTCAAATGGTACATCTGGTCAGCCTACCTTTGAATTTTGCACTGGAAAAGAACTTTGATTTCCTTGCATCTAACTTCCAGTAGCATGAAGTCCTGAAGGCCAGAATATGGGGTTCAGGATTTAATTTTGTAAATAAGGTGACTTTCTTTGTATTGTGCTGATGATGCTCTCCTTTGGTGAGAGTGTGGTTGATAGAGTATAGAGTCACGGTGAGACCAGAGTCAGGGAAACTCGGGAAATCATGTGAGTTTGAAAAACAGTGTCAGAAGTAAGTGGGGGGTGTTCCCTGGTGGTGTAGTGGCTAGGCTTCGGCGCTCTCAACACTGTAGCCTGGGTTTGATTCCCAGCCAGGGCACTACCAAACAAACAAACAAACAAACAAACAGAAAAACAGTTAAAAAAAAGAATTAAGTGTGAAGGGAAGAAGTAATCTAAGTAGGAAAGTCTGTTGGGTTTTATAGGCTGTGGCTAAGGGAACTGTAGTTATAGAGAAAAGTGGATTTCTCCAAATCTAGTGTATGTAAGCCTCATGAGGGCAAGGGGAGGGAGAAATGGTACTTGTTTGAAATATCACATTCCAGGCTCTTCTTTGACATACTAAATCAGAAACCCTAATGGTGCTGCCCACTGAGCTGTATTTTATCTAGCAGTCCCAGGTGACTTTGCAGGTAGATGCTGACCATCCTTTGAGAACATGCTTATTTCAGTTGTCGAAATTGTTTGCTGAGAATGAGAAATTTGGAGGATCTGGAGCTGTGTGTATCTGTGCTGAGTTCATGTCTTTCTTAGCGTGGGCATAATTCTCTGGGCTTGTCATTATTCAGAAACCAGTTCATGAATGAAAGCCATTAAGCTATAAGACATAATCTCTTGCTCACTGATGAACCTTGGTGAGTATCTCCAATAGGTTTCTAACTAAAAGGAGCTATCGCCCTGCAGGTTCAAAATGAAGCCAAGACACCCCTGAAAAAGTTCTTGTTGAATTTGGCTGTTGCCTGTAAATTCAGTGAAGTGAAAAGGGGTGTCATCAGACGTGACAGTCTCTGGGACAAGTTCATCTTTAAAAAGATCCAGGTAGGTTGGGTGGGTCTTGGTCAGAGCCAGGCAAATATCTAGGCTGCCAACTGACTCAGCATACTCTTTTACACTTTCTCTGGTCACTCACCATTTGAGATCTTTCTAGGAGAATTTTGTCACTAAAGAAAATTGGTCAAAAATTTTTTTTAAAAAGGATATTACTTAGGTTCTAGCACTCTCTCTTAGTCTTTTAGGTGGTCTGTTGGGATTATAAGTAATTTGAAGGGATCAAGTATACAAATTATGTAAGGAAATTTAAAATAAAAATTCAAATCTAGTCCCAGCTATGGATGGTAATGACCATAATAGTCAACATTTTAAGTGCTTTCCCACAGCGCCAGGCCCTATTCTAAGTGCTTTGTAAATTATCAAGTTTAATTCTCATAAAAACAGTGGGGTAGGGTCTTCTCCCCATTCTGCAAAGGAGGAAATGAA
This sequence comes from Lyroderma lyra, assembly GCA_004026885.1. NCBI lineage: Eukaryota > Metazoa > Chordata > Mammalia > Chiroptera > Megadermatidae > Lyroderma > Lyroderma lyra. The sequence goes on from PVJL010009494.1 coordinate 44,905, forward strand.
AGCCAAGGGGCCAGGCTTCAGCAGGTCTCTGGTTTCTCCTGACAGGACAGCCTGGGTGGGCAGGTTCGCTTCATGGTCACTGGCGCGGCCCCCATCTCCTCTCCTGTCTTGATGTTCCTCCGGGCGGCTATGGGATGTCCGGTGAGTCTATCAATTTTGAAGATCCTTAGTTCATTTTTGCACATATTAAGTCTCACTATTTAAATCACAGTGAAACCACAATGAAAAGCACTGAAGAGAAAGTCACCCAGAATCTCAGTATCAGAAAACAATATCCTTCTGGTCATCTCTTATGCATCTGTGCATAGAAACCTTTCTGTTAATGGTGTCAGTGTTCTAAAATGCTCGTTAAACAGTGCCCCAGCCATGTGGTTCCTTGTCAAGTAAAGATCTGCATTATTTTAATGGTTTTGGAAGAGTTTATTAAATGTACCCAAGTAACTAGTCTCCTAATGACAAACATTTGAGTTGCTTACCATTTTTTCCCTGTTATATATATTCAATGAAATGATGAGGATACCTGGATATGCTTTAGTATTTATGTAATTATCCATTTAGGATAAATCCTTGCAAGAAGGGATTAGTGGGTCTAAGTACATACATTTTAGGTTCTTTTTTTTTTTTTTTTTTTACATGTTAATGTAGGTTGTCAAACCTCCCTCCAGTAAGATCTTTTTATACATTTCTGCAAATAATGCATGAGGCCTCACTTCCCCACAGTCTTGCTGGTGACTGACTTTGTCAATCATTTAAATCTTAGCCCATCAGATACGTGAGAAAGCTTACTGCTGTTCCGTTTCTTTTATGAACACTGAAGCTCTTTTCTTATTGGCACTTGTATTTCTTCCATGAGTGAATTCTATTACTTCTTTGTTAAAAAAAAGGCAAAGATTAATTTGGTTCTCTTTCACATTGCTTTCTAAATGTTCTTCATATGGTAATAACACTCACCTTTGGCGTGTTAGAAGTATATTTTTAGTCTCATCTTTTGCATTGTATATTGTTACATAAAAGTTTCAAATGTTTATGTAGATGGATTGATCTCTCCTGTTTGTAGTTTTTGAATTGCTTAGATAGGCTTCCTCACACCCAATATTTCATAAAACTGTTTTTATCCATATTTTCTGGTAATCCTACAGTTTTACTTTTTTCCAATTAAATCTCTGCCTTATCTGGAATTCAGTCCAAGCTCTTGGGCATGGATATGGTCTTTCCCCCCACAAACTAGTTCATTCATTTGACCTGCATGCAAGGCATGAATGAAACAGAGCCTCAGACAATTGTCAAAAAAGATTCTGTGTTGATGCCAAGGCCAGAGGTCCTCTTGTTTTTCAAATCAGTACCCTCTGGGGCATTCTTAATGCTTTCCTCTCTCTCAGTCCCCAATAGATCCGAAAGCCCTGTTGTCACAGCCCTTTTGAAAGTGTCTTCCTCTCGATCTCTACCACCTCTGCCAATCACAGCCCCCCACCCCCACTGTGGTGGCCCGTGTACGTGCTTCCTCTCACCAGCTTCTCTCCCGTTAAGATTACCCTCTACACCAGGGGTTGGCAAGCGGCAGCACCGGCCAGATCTGGCCCGTGAAAAGGAACATTTTAGTGGTGCACAGCCAAGGCCCTTCACATGCCTCCTGCTGCCTCCTGCTACACTGACAGAGTGAAGTTGTGGAGCAAGACACCACGTGGCCTACAAAGCCAGAAGTGTTTACTATCTGGTCCTACACAGAAAAAGCTGGCCAACCTCTGTTCTCTACCACAGTTGGTGCATTTTCCCTTAAAAAAATGCTACTTCAGTTTCTTCAGAAGGGCTCCTTTGCCCGGGTTCAAGTCCAGTGACCACTGGGTTGCACATCACTTAATGAAAAATTTGCATTTTTTCCCTCATCAACTTGAAATGCCACGTTTCTCAAAATAGCCCCCAAAGGGGGTCTATTTCTGGGCCCCTTGGAGTGTTGAGTGAATTCCTCATTGGAAAAGCTTAGTGGCTCAGGCATGAATTCAAGGCATTATAACACTAAGCGTCCTCCAACCCTCAGAGACCTCGTCTTGCCTCAGGGCACGGCCAGCTCGTGCTGTATCTGGAGTCCCTCTCAAAGCCCTTCTCTGATTTCCCAGGTGTTCGAAGCATACGGTCAAACAGAATGTACTGCTGGCTGTACGTTTACCTTGCCTGGGGACTGGACAGCAGGTAGGGTCTCTGTCTACTGGGCAGTAGGTGCAGTGGTTGGGAGAAGGGCTCTAACTGAACTTGGACTTAGGAGTTTGGCTAACCTCAGTGCTCTGGATGAATGTGGCCAAGGCCAAACTCGGGTTTTGCTTCCAACTTCCCTGTCTTGGCACATTATTTTTCAGTCTTATTTTTATTTTTATTTTTTTGGAGTCAATTCATACACATCTCTGAAATATGCCCAGCATTATCAGTGTTCATGGTTCCCCAGCTGACTCAGTGTGGTGTGTTCTAGGCCATGTCGGAGCCCCCCTAGCTTGCAATCATGTGAAGCTGGAAGATGTGGCTGACATGAACTACTTTTCAGTGAACAATGAAGGAGAGGTGGGTAGGCTGTGCCCGGTAGCCATGACCAGGCAATCATGGTGGGATGCTTGTATCAGGAAAAGTGCACGATTGTGAGCAGGCTTGGGTTTGACTCTTTTGAGGTCTTGAGCAAGAAATGGAATCCGTCCAAGCGTCCCTTTCCTATCCCGCACAATAAGGATTAGAATCTGGTGCTCTTCACACTGTAGTGGAAACCACCAAAGGATTTAAAAGGGGGAGCAGGTGTTTCCTAAAGCTGCAACCCATGCTGGGAGTCGCAGCTCGTGCTCGTCCCATCTTATGTGCAGATCTGCATCAAGGGCACCAATGTGTTCAAAGGATACCTGAAGGACCCTGAGAAGACAAAGGAAACCCTGGACGAGGATAACTGGCTTCACACAGGAGACATTGGCCGCTGGCAGCCGGTGGGTGTTTCTTCAGAACTTTGGGGAGTCTATACTGCCGGGCTCGGGGGAAACGTCTGCTCATAAATAAGATGCGCAGAGGTGCGAATAGGCTAATCGGGTCTGTTGGCATGGCTTCCTTGACAATGGAATAGATTTGCTCACAAGGAAAATTAGGTGACTTTTCCAGGGAAGGGGTGTAGTAATCTGGTTGTTTGTTTACTTTTCTTGTGGTAGAAATTGTGCTTTGATAACTCCACTGTTCTGTACCATTTGCCTTCTATGAGTTTCAAAGGGATACGTTTCTTTCCACTCGATATATAAAGACGTATTCAGAGAAGCAGCATTTCTAAACCAGGGGTACACAGAGGCTAGCTTTTACCTCTCCGTGATCATTATAGCTGCTCTGTGGAAGACATGAAGGCATTTTCTCATGCATAGCTTATTGACAGACGATCAGCAGCAGTCTCTGTCAGCCCCATCTCTTTTCCTGAGAAGAGAGGAAATTGTCTAATAGTGACGCAGACTTAACACACCTGCAGGGCATTTTCCAAGTACTCTCCTCCTGAAAAGGTTTTGCCTACTATGTGCCAGGCGAGTGGGAATGTAACCAGATCTCAAAACTCCTTTCTGGCTCAATATTCTCAAGATTTAAGTGATAAACCATTAGAGGGCATTTGGCAAGAGCTCCGAGAACACTGGTCCTAAGGACGTGTTTGGGTTTAGTAGTACCTTGCTAACATGTGTTTCCGGAGAACAAGAGTTCTTCGCTCACATAAGCAGAGGATGTAGGCAATAGGTATGTCCGGACATAGAATTATAGAGGGCTGAGCCTTATTAACCATTTTCAGGTAATGTCTGTTAGGCTAGGTTGATGGCTAATTTCTTGAGTCAGCCTTACTGGTGGTTCCAGGGTTGATTCAGTCTACTGCCCCACCTAAGGTGTGATTATGTGGATTGTATTTGCCACTTGTCCCAATTCTGTAATTCAAATTCCTAACAACCTAAGCTCCTCAGGCCAATTAGCTCAGAAAAGTGAAACCTGCAAATGACCTCTGGTGGCTGGTCAGGGAGACCTTCCAGCCCTGCTTCTGTCCTAACAAGCATGATTATCGACTGGCTTGATTAGCATTAGCACAGTGGAGCGCTTCTAGCCTGCTCCTGAATCTAACAAAGAATAGAGAATCAAGGACGGGGGTGTCTGTCTGGTTCAAGAATTTTAATGAAAGACAATTCCTTCCCTCTTTCTGGGAGTTCTGGAAATGGAGTAAGTGGAAATTAAGTTAAAACTTCGTCTGTAGATGAGGCAACCATGCACACAGCTCCGGCAGGTTCTGGGGACGTTTGTCTCAGGCTGCACGTTGACTGCCCAAATAGACATACAGGACAGATAGGTTCTTGCTGGAAGTGGCTTTCCTCCCCTTTCCCCAAAAGCCAAGAAGGAGAAATAAAAGATTGTTCCAAAGTCTCTGGAGAAATTAAATTTAAAGAAGAAAGATTGACTTTGCACTCTCTCCACTGACACCACCCATAAGACTCAATAACACTGAACGCCGTTCTCTGTCTCATATAGAACGGAACTCTGAAGATCATTGACCGGAAAAAGAACATTTTCAAGCTGGCCCAAGGGGAATACATTGCTCCAGAGAAGATAGAAAACATCTACGTCAGGAGTAGAGCTGTGCTGCAGGTTTTCATCCACGGGGAAAGCTTACGGGTAACATTCGAGTATTGTCCTAACGATTGCCCTTTTAGGCACAGACCATGCCGATTCCTGTAGCAACAGGGAATCTGTGTAGGTGGGTTTAGGATAAGAAGATCCAAGCTTATACAACTGAAGAAATGAAGCCACACCCCAAACCTCAAATCAGGCAATATAAAACAATGAAAAAAACCACCTCTTTTTTTGTGAAACTACAAGGGACTTTATAAACAAGTCAGACTTGTTTGGTTATTCTAAAGGCTAGCCATTCAGGAAGAGAGCCTCATGTTTCACTTAGTTTCCATTACATAAGAGTTCCTCGGTCCAAACTGTTTTATATATATACCATGCTTCAACTTAGCTTTTTGGGAGGTGGGGGAGGGTTGATGTGGACAGGCCAGAGATGCGTTAAGTTTAATGTTGAACACCATTTTTTTGTGAACAATCAAATTTGAATAGGACATTTTTGTGTAGAGATTGGTGAGTGCAAAACTGGAATTAGAATTCCATGAGAGTCTGAACTACATGGTGAGAGAAGAGGGGGACACTAGTATGAAATGTGGAGTCTTGGGAGCTGTTTCGACGATAGGGGCCTGTTTTCTCTATGCACTGGAGACACCACTGTCACCATTCTCACACGCCTTGTTTCCTTCCCCTAGTCATCCTTAGTAGCAGTGGTGGTTCCTGACCCAGATGTGTTTCCCTCATTTGCAGCCAAACTTGGGGTGAAGGGCTCCCTTGAAGAACTGTGCCAAAACCAAGTAAGTATTACTGAGGAGAGCTTTGTGTACATCCATAGGTCTATCATGGGAGAAGGGAGGCCCCATCAGCTAGGGCACCCATGGGTTCCCAAGCCTTCTCTTGGGAAGAACGGACTTTTCCTGAATTTCTAACAGGTGGTGCAGCCCAACTAGATGGGCTGGTTTTATCACACTCAAGGACAGTACTATGTTCTTTGTGGGGAAAAAAATATTGGAAAATAGAAAAAAATTTAAATGCCATTAAAGAGAAAACCGCTTTAACATTTGCATTTGCCTTTTTTTCCTCATTGTTTTTTCCTTTGAACAATATTAGGCATAAATTGTGCTTGTACATTCTCCTATATCCTGCTTATATCCCGATGAACTTTTGTAGGAATTCCAGTGGTTCACACTTAGCCTTTCCTTTAGGCTGTCACACAGCCATGCTGAAAGCCATGTTTTATATGTTCTTAGGTTGTGAAGAAAGCCATTTTAGAAGATTTGCAGAGACTTGGGAAAGAAAGTGGCCTGAAATCCTTTGAACAGGTATGTACTAGTGATGTCATCCTGGTCTCTCAAGTCACACTGGAAAAGTTTCAAAGTTTGCATTTCTAATAGTGTTTAAATGTAGTTTGCATAGACTCATTTTAGATTTTGCACCATGAACCCGTTAACTACAAATGGCAGTGCCCTTTTGGTAGTTACAGTCCTTCTGTGCTGTCCGTTACCCGTTCTCCCATCTCCTGAGAACAGATGTGTGTTAGCTGTTCCCTTCCTCATCGCTTCATCAAGCCCACTTCCATAAGGTGAAACAGTCTTTATGGGTCTTCACATAGCACTTAGAGGGCTCTGCAGGAAAGTCCAAATCACTAACAAACACGGATTGTGGGGCTGTGTTCCTCTCCTCTTCCAGGTCAAAAGCATTTTTGTTCATCCAGAGCCGTTTTCTATTGAAAATGGACTCTTGACACCAACATTGAAAGCAAAGCGGGCAGAGCTTTCCAAGTACTTTCAGACCCAAATCAACAGCCTGTATGAGGCCATCCAGGAGTAGGCGAAGGTATGTACGGCAGGGAGGGGCTCGGGGGAAGACCTCGTGGACGTGTGGATTAAACACTGACCTTACGTTCCTTTTTTGTCTTTCTTCCTGTCTATTGCCCTACCGACTAAATTATAAAACCATAGCTTTGGCGCTCTTAACAGTAATACTGGCAGAATATGGAAGCTTAGCCTTGAACTAAATGAATCTTGTCCTTCACTTCCTAAAAATGTTGCTGACATTTAGGCTTTCAGCCTACTTTTAACAACTTATCTTTTTCCAAGGACCATTTGTATTCTTTGTCATTTCCTCATGATCTCCAGCCTGTGTGACCACTAGTTTAAGAGCCAAAATGACCCTTTGTGACTTTTTCCCTTGTTTTCCACTAAAAACTTGACTTGTCGACAGTTCTAGCACTTAGGCCTTCTAGTATTCAAATTAAAATAAGTTTAAGTTAAAATAGAGAGACACCTTTAACTTCTGAAAAGCTGTTTATAATTCATGCTTTCTAACTACAGAAACTTTAAAGTCATAAATCACATTTTAACCTGTCACTACTAATCGCATTTCTTCTATGTACGTCTGCACAGAAGGGAAGTTTGATCTACTGAACATTTCCTAGACTCTCTAGTTTCTCTGACTTGGGAGAATTAAAAATTGGGCCTCTAACATGTTGTCCAAAAACAATGTTCTTAAAAGTGTTACCTACAGTGGTACCTGGTGACTAAGTCTGTTCCCTACAGTTTGCTACCGGGCCGGATGGAAGCTGTGCGGGGAGTTGGAACTCATGTCAAGTGCACGTTCCAGTAAACAACACGAGCACGCAGTAAAAACCTCCCGAACTGAGAACAAAGACCTGTGGGGACCCTGACGCCTGCACAGCAGGCTTCTCTTCTGGGAAGGAACCGTTTTTTTTCACCCATGAACTCCAGTTCCCGCTCTAGCTTACCCAAGACAACACGTGTTGCTTCCACTTGTAAATGTAAAGTCTTTAAAATAATAAACTATTGCAGAAATCTACGTGGTGATGTTTGTTAACTCAGGGACCGTGATGACAATCAGCCTGGGACAAGGACCACTTCACAGTGGCTCTCAATCTTGGCTGCACTCTAGAGTTACCTGGGAGTTTAAAAAATCCTAACACCTGGTGCCACCCCAGGGATTCTGATTGAAATGGTCTGGGGTAAAGCGTGGGCATTGGAATGTTTAAAGGGTCGCGAGGTGATTCTAGAATGCAACTAGTTTGATAACCACTGAAGGAAATGACTATGTGGGGAGGACCAGGCCTTCCTATCGCATAGCTGTGGGTAACAAATACGAGCTGAGCCCAAACCCCAGTCCAACCCAATTCATGTTCTTTTTTCTCCTTTACAACCTACCACTTGCATAGCCTCAGGTCTGGAGTCACGTGTACACCAGCAGTTCGATATCACTGGCTTGAAAAGTCTCCCAGAATGCTGTGACCTCAGGATGCCATTAATGGGGTTTATTTGAGGCAAATATGTTATGTCTGAAGACTCATAATTAAAGATCCCAATTTTTCACAAAATACCAATTTTTTCCAGAAGGAACTCTAAGGCAAATGTTTTCAGTCAGCAAAAATGAAGGTGCTTTCAGTGAAAACTATTATTTATAGAGAACATCTATTGCTATTTATTTGATTAACAAAATCAGCATTATTAAAAGACAGGTAACAAAATTTGAGTGTGTACTCAATCTGACAGCTGAAGTTCTACAGTATCTAGAATATTACATAGGAAATACCAGCTGAGGGGGGAAGAAGATAAAAGCAGCACAAGCAGACGCTCCTGGTAGAGGGGGCCTCTCTCTGCAGGTGAGGTCCATATTGTGCAGCATGGAAACAAGTCCTGGAGAAACACAAGTGACTTTCTTGGGTGAAGTGTTTTTCGTTCAAGGTAGAGGAAGAGGAGGCAGAGAGGGGTGGGAATTCCAAGGCATATGCAGAATGGCTTCTCCATTTCCCAACAGTCATAAAAATACGTAGATCGTGGCACAAGGGCACCTTTTGTGGAACAGAACACCTTAACCAGAGTAGGCTCATTGCATAATTCTTCAGTAATAATGTATGATTTTCAAGTAATGGGGCGGATTTAGAGAGTAAGTGTGTTGGAAGAGCGGCTATCTGGTTTTCTTCTCGCCCTCTGGGGCTCGATCTGCGTCAGCATCACAGGGACACTTTTCCACGCAGTTTCGAGGGAACCATCCTCTCATTCTTGAAACATCTGAGGGAGAAATTAAATGGGTGTGAAACAGTCAGGTGTACTGCAACATTACCGACCCGCAAGTCCTACTGCTGCAGATCTGTGAGCTTTCAGTTAGACTTTACTCCTCCCCACCCCGTTACCATGTTTTATAAGCACAATTTGAAGGGGGGGGGGAATAAATAAGGCTTTTAACTGCTCCTAAAAGTTAAAAAACAGGGATTCCCCAAACTCCATTATCTGGGAAAGGCGTTAATACAGCTTAGGACAGCCCCTAAGTGGAGTCGGGAGAACTTCTCCACTGTGAGAACTCACTTTATGTGTGTGACCCTGAGTGTTTGGCACACTGTCACACTCCATCTGTTCCAGGGAACTGTTTTCTTGCAGTCTTGGTGAATTTCCTTTCTGGACTTTTACTAACATGTGAATTTTTATATAAGGTTGCCTAAGTTGGCATATGGGGTTAATTTATGATTAACCCCGTGGTTTTAAAAGAGCACTGTAGGTTAATCCTTACTTTAAAAAGGAACGATTCTGATGCGTGAATGTACATTCATCAGTGTTAACACAGGTACCACTCCGGTACAGGGTGTTGAGTGGAAGAGGATTTTGTGTGGTGGGGTTGGGAAGAAGGTATTTTTCTGTATTTTCCACTCAATTTTACTGTGAACCTAAAACTGCTATAAACAATAAAGTCTATTAAAAAACCCCCAAAGACACAGACATTTCAATCTATCGTAATAGTTTTTATAACTTGACAGGAACATTCAAAGGGGAGACCTATAGTATAGGCCTCAGTGCGCAGGCTCTGGAGTCGGAGCCCTGGTTCTAACTGCTTTTATTTTAGTGTGGCCCTGGGCCAGCTGCTCAACCTGTAAATTATAATGCTTACCTCAGAGGGCTGTTGGGAACTTCAATGCGACAAGTGAAGCATTTATGTAAGAGCCTATGACATAGTTAAGCATGCCCTCTAATGTTAGCTATTACTAGAAAGACCTGATAAATACACATGGAGAAATAATGCAAGGAGCTTCTTTTCATTGCTTAACGATGTGCCTTTCTATTTAGTTCCTCTACTGCATGTGATTGTTTATAAAAGTTACTGTATAATTTGGAATTATTGCTAGCTATCTTGGCCTTTAAATGTCCCTCTTCATTTTCATACCTTCTATAAAGGGATCATCAAGCATTTTGTCTCCATACAACCAGTATCTGAAAGATTTAAAAGATTAAAATTATTTTTTTAGGCTAGATGCCAATTTTGTCATTGAAGACAATATCCAGTACTTTCAGCCACTTACCGTAACCCCCTTGTGGCTAAAATAAACTCCCCCTTCCGTAGCCTGATTCGAGGCTCTTCAGTGCAAGGGCTTGTGAAGAAGGTTTTGATTCCTTTGTTCAGAGGACAGCAGGCACCACCGTAATCTTCTATGACTCTATACCGAACCTGTCCTCAGTGATCAGAAGAACAATTTAACATGTGCCCGTATCTGAGGTTTTCTAGGTTTGAATTTAAATTGTTAAAGGTAGATCCAAAATGTTAGGTTCCCCTCCCAGTTTCCTGTCCATCTTGTTCGCTTATAGGAAGCAACTGATGCTTCTAGTTCTTTTTTTTTTTTGCTTTTTGGCATGTGGGTAGCTCCCTGACCGGGAATTAAATCCAGGCCCCAGCGCTGATAGTGCCAGCACCGAAGCCTTAAGCCACTACACCATCAGGGAACTCCCATGATGCTTCTAGTTCTCAAGGCTTTTCTTACCCTATCAAGCCCATTGCTGATAATTAAATTCTAGAGCAGTGCTGTTCAATAGACCTTTCCGCAGTGATGGAAATGTTCTATATTTGTGGTTCTGATGTGGCAGACCCCAGCCACAAGTGGCTACTGAGCACTTCTAAGCACTAGTACGACCATGGAACTAAATTTTTCATTTAATTTTATTTTTTTATTTTTTTTAATTCATTTTTATTGTTAGACTTACTGAGGTGACATCTGTTAGCAAAGATTACATAGGTTTCAGGCATACAATTCTACAGTGCATTGTCAACTTGATGTATAAGTTCACCACCTAATGTGACTTCTCTTTCCATCACCTTATATTTAGCTTCACCCCCTCCTCTCCAAGCCCCTCCCCTTCCCCCCTCTCTAACCCTCTCGTCCCCAAATAAACATTAAACTGTTGATTGTGTCCATGGGTTATTTGTTTCCTCATTTCTTTTTTCTTTGCTTTCAGTTTTATATTCCACATATGAGTGAAATCATGCAGTTCTTTGCTTTTTCTGTCTGGCTTATTTCACTAAGCATGATGATCTCCAGGTCCATCCATTTTGTTGCAAATGGCATATTTCATCTCTTCTTATAGCTGAGTAATATTCCATTGTGTATATATACCACAGCTTCTTTATCCAGTCATCTGTCGCAGGGCACTTTGGTTGTTTCCATGTTTTGGCCACCATGAACAGCGCTGCAATAAACATTGGGATACATAAGTCTTTGTGGACAAAGGTTTTCAAGTCTTTGGGGTAGATCCCCAGAAGGGGGATTGCTGGGTCAAATGGTAGCTCCATTCCCAATTATCTGAGGAACCTCCACACTGCCTTCCACAGTGGTTGTACCAGTTTGCACTCCCACCAGCACTGTACCAGAGTTCCTTTTTCTCCACATCCTCTCCAGCACTTGTTATTCCTTGTCTTGTTGATAACAGCCATTTTCACAGGTGTGAGGTGGTATCTCATTGTGGTTTTGATTTGCATTTCCCTGATAGCTAATGAGGATGAGCATTTTTTCATATGTCTGCTGGCCATTTGTATTTCTTCGTGGGAGAAGTATCTGTTTAGTTCTTCTGCCCACTTTCAATTGGGTTGTTTGTTTTTTTGTTGTTAAGTCTTATTAGTTCTTTATATATTTTAGATATTAGACCCTTATCTGATGCATTATTTGCAAATATTTTCTCCCATTCAGTTGGCTGTCTCTTTGCCTTGTTGATGGTTTCTTTTGCTGTACAGAAGCTTTTTAGGTTGATATAGTCCCATTCATTTATTTTTGCTTTTACTTCCCTTGCCTTTGAGGACAGGTTCATGAAGTCTTCCTTGAGTCCTAGGTCTATAAGTTTAGTACCTATGTCTTCTTCTATACAGTTTATTGTTGCAGGTCTTATATGAAGGTCTTTAATCCATTTTGAGTTAATTTTTGTATATGGAGAGAGTTCACAGCTCA
>PVJL010009495.1:0-56752 GCA_004026885.1 Lyroderma lyra
GCTTAGAGCTGGGGTGTTATCTTTGCAGTTCAGAGTCCTCGCTCAGCCCTTCTACCACTCAAAAGTTCCAGAGGCTGGCTCCCAAACTCCTTCCGTCCCCAGCTTCCCAGTCTCTCTCCCCTCCCCCAAACTGCGCAGCTCTGAATAGTCAGCAGGGATCGCGTCCCGCGTGGTCCGTCTCTGCTCCCTTCCCTCTCCCGACTCGCCCCTTTCTCGCCAGCCTTCAGGTTTACTTGCGATTTGTGGATTTCTCAGCAGCCGGTTTGTCACTCAGGGTCCGCTTTCTTGGCTCCTGGACGGCCGTTCAATTGTGTTTTCTGGGAGAGGCTTTAGGAACCTCTTCTCCAGTCGCCATCTTGTCTTCTCTCCTACCCTACGTCTTTTGTTGGAGCATTTAATCTATTTACTTTTAAAGTGATTATTGATTGGTACATAGTTATTGCCATTTTATTTAGAATTTTTATCTTTGTTTGTTTGTTTCACCCCCTTTTCTTTATAAAAAGTCCTTTTAACATTTCTGGTAATACTGGGTTGTAGTAATGAATTCCTTTAGCTTTTTCTTATCTGGGAAGCTCTTTATCGCTCCTTCAATTTTAAATGATAGTCTTATTGCATAGAGTAGTCTTGGTTATAGGCCCTTGCTTTTCATTACTTTGACTATTTCCTGCCACTCCCTTCTGGCTGCAAAGTTTTTGTTGACAAATCAGCTGATAGTCTAATGGGAACTCCCTTGTAAGTAATTAACTGTCTTTTTTTTTTTTCCCTTATAAGATTCTCTTTTTCTTTAATTTTTGACATTTTAATTATAACGTGTCTTGATGTGGGCCTTTTTAGGTTCATCTTGTTTGGGATTTTCTGTACTTCCTGGGCTAGTATGTCTATTTCCTTTACCAGGTTAGGGAAGTTCTTAGTCATTATTTCTTTAAATGGGTTCTCAATCCCTTGCTTTCTCTCTTCTTTTTCTGGTACTGCTATGATGTGAGTATTGTTGTGCTTAGTGTTGTCTTAACAGTCCTTTAAACTATCTTTGTTTTTATCTTTTTAATTTTTTATTCTTTTTCTTGTCTGGATTGTTTTCTGCTACCTTGTCTTGATCCTCTGCTTCGTCTAATCTGCTCTTGATTCATTCTAGTGTATTCTTCATTTCAGTTATTGTGTTATTTATTTCCGATTTAGTTCTTTTTTTATGGGTTTTATGTCCTCTTTTATGCTTACATCCCTTTGTTGAAGTTCTAAGTTCCTTAAACGTTGTTGTGACCAGTGTTTTAAATTCTGTTTCTGGTAGGTAGTTGCCACCATTTCATTTAGTTTTTTGTTTTTTGTTTTTTGTTGTGTGTGTGTGTGTGTGTGTGTGTGTGTGTGTGTGTTGAGGTTTATCCTGTTTTTATTTGGGACATTTTTTTTGTTCCTCATTCTGGCTGCCTCTTTATGTTTGCTTTTATTTCTTAGGTGTATCTCCTATGTCCGTCAGTGTTTGCCAGGTGGATTTATGTAGTAGATGTCATGTGTGGTCCAGTGGCACAATCTCCTTGATTCCCTGTGCATGTGTCCTGGAAGTGTCCCTCATTTATGTGGTGTGTATTCTCCTGTTGTAGCTGAGCCTTGATTCCATTTGGTATATCAGTGGGTGGGATTGACTCCCAAGATGACTGACTGTGTGGATTGGCTATGTCCACAGTGGGCTCTTGTTCTTCTTAGTCTACTTTTTGGGTATTCCATTTGTGCAGCTAACTGGGTACTGCTCTGGTGTTGTCCAAATCTGGCCTCTGCATGTGTTGTTTCTGGTTTCTCTTAGGAGGGGCTTCTGTGCTGGCCAATTTCAGCTTTGCCTGTTACCAGCCCAGGGCTACCTGGTAGAAGCCACAAAGCTATATATGGTTGGTTGCTGCCTGTCCTGGACCTGGAGGTGTGTGAGGGTGGCTTCACTGTGAACCAAGGTCAGCTGCCATCAATATCGGGTCTGGGGCAGCTTAGCAAATGTCCCAGGCTTCCCATATACATTTTGCCAACAGCTGGCTGTCTGTAAGCCTCAGCAGTTGAAAGAGCCTTCTTAGGCTGGGTTGGTTAACCAGGTGTTGGGAGTATCCTCAGCAATATAGCAACTAGCTGGGTAGACCTTGGTCCATGGAGTCACGAGGTATGGCTAGTGGTTTACAGAAAGTCAATGCAGGTTCAGCTTTTGTGCCAATTCTGGGCCCACAAACACTTTACAAATCACCCCAAGAATACCACAATCAGCCATCACTTGCCTCAGGCTTGTAGATCCCTGAGCACTCAAGAGAGGCTGTAATGTGAGTTGTGGCTGACTTGCTGCTATAGAAAGTTCCCCAGGTCACTGTGGGCCATAGGCTACTGTAAAATTAGGCTTTTGCAGCTTGTGGGGTGGGGCCAGCTGCCCAGCAACCAAGAGTGCCTGGGGTGCTGCAGCATTAACTGTGTGGGGCAGGAACCCAGAACATCAAGGTGGTATGCATGCATGAATTTTACCAGGCCAATGAGATCTCAGATTTGGCCTTTTGGAGAAGGGTTTAATATGAAAAAGATGGTGCCCTCCTGTAGGCTACATGTGAGGTGGGCTTCACACAGGTACAAAGCCCTCACCCTAAAACCATACAACTCAGCCTTTCTCCATATGTCTGTTGCACTTCTGGAGTTGCTACCACTCCACCAGAGCCTGGTTGAGTATTTTGCAAGTGAGTATGTCTATAGGAGAGCACTTTACTTTAAGAGGATGTCTGGTTTCCAACTGCTTTCCCAGTGAGACAGATGGGCAGGCTATTCACTGCCTTTTACTGGGCAGTCCTCTTTCCAGCATAGAAGCCCTGGGCTGGGGAGCCTGCTGTGGAGCTGGGACTCCTTGCTTTTCAGCAGGGACTTCTGCCACTAAGGTGTCCCTTCCAGTATTCAACCACTACCTGTGGTTTGGGGTCAGCCCATTTTACATCTCCAACCCTCCTACCTGTCCTTTTATGGCCTCATCTTTATATCCTTAGTTACAAGGATCTTTAGATGATTCTTGAGGTTGGTTGTTCTGTAATTTAGTTGTAATTTTGATGAGATAATGGAAGGCAGCAGGCATAGAGTTTACCTAACTCACCAGCTTGGACAACCTTTATCCAAGATCTTCAGAAATTTTATCAAAACATTTGTTTTCTGACATTTAGTTTTACATGCATAGAGTACAATAGCTGCACAAAATTTAAATTATTTTTAAACAGATTTAAAACACTCTGAAGGTATTTTCCCTACCTTTCTGAGAGGCATTTAATAATTTTTGGTTTGTTTGTTTGTTTGTTTTGGTAGTTCCCTGGCTGGGAATTGAACCTAGGCCACGGCATTGAGAATGCTGAAGCCTCCAGGGAAGGCATTTAATAATTTTAATACCTTTTTCAGGGTATCATCTTATTGCTTATTGTATATAGTGGCCCTCCCTTCTTATTTGAGGGAGATACATTCCAAGACTCCCAGTAGATGCCTGAAATCACAGATAGAACTGCATATATACTGTTCGTTTGTTTGTTTTTTGTTATACATTCATACCTATAATAAAGTTAATTTGTAAATTAGATACAGTAAGAGATGAACAACAATCAATAACAGTACAATGTAATAAAAGTTATATATAAATAAAAGTGGTAGGAATGTGATGTCTCTCTTTCTCTGACAACCAATGTGATAACTAAGGCTAAATGAATAATGAGTGGGTAGTGTATACAGCACGGATATCCTGGACAAAGAGATGATTCAAGTACCAGAAGGAGTGGAGCTGGATGGCGTGAGATTTCATCATGCTACACAGAAATGTTCACAATTTAAACATATGAATTGTTTATTTTTGGAGTTATTTACTTAATATTTTCAGACAGTGGAAACCATGTACTGTAAACTGTTTTTTTCTTTTTAAACTTATTTTTATATATTAACAACTCTTAGCACATTAATTAAACTCCACAGACACTAAAACGGTGTTCAAGGTAAAGTTTTCATGATCTCTTACATCTAAAAGCACCATATAAGCCTAATAAATATATTAATTGGAAATTGAGCTCTAACTATGTGACATTTTTAGAAATCACAAACCAAGCATTTTGGCTCCAATTCCCATGCATTACTCTGGCAATCTAGGTCACCTACAGTACAAAGCAGTGGTAACGAAAGTGACAATGAGAATTCACTGTAAATGAATACTTCAAAAGAATAAACTGGAGGGGAAAAAAAGAAAGGAAAGAGGAAAGAGAGAGAAGGAGCAAAGCAAGAAGGGAGGGAAAGAGCCCAAACTAACAGTGGTTCCCTTTAACCTCAGCTCAGGAGTCTTTCTAAAGAGGACAATAACCCACAGAAAATAAAAGGCAGTTTCTAAAGAAATCAATTTTATTGTGATGAGTTAAAAGAAACTGTGTTAAAGGAAGCTCTGTCAGAATATACCTTGGATCTTCTGTCCAAGGACATCATCAAGGTCTTGGGACTTTTAAAAACATGGTCTTGGTGAAATCTAAAAAGAGTCATAATGCTCTTTCCAATAGTCACATAGATAACCAAGAGGCATGTGGCATAGAGGGTTTCTGTCCTAGTTTGGCATTCACTGGTATTACAAGTTTGACAATTAATAGAACATTTGGGGGCTTCACTTTTTTTTGCGGGGGGCAGGGGGGTAGTTCCCTGGTTGGGAAGTGAATGCAGCTTCACTTTTAATAGAATGAGGTGACAGGCAGAACTGGGTTGGAATTTCAGGGCCATATCTTATCACTGTATGATTTTAGGAAAGTTATATAACTTCTATGAATGTATTTCTTTTACCATAAGATATGAACAACATATAAAAATGTTGTTTGAAAGAAGCCAGACAAAAAATGTACATGACATATGATTTCATCTACCTAAAACTCCAGAAAACCCAAACTAACCTATAGTGACAAAAAGTAGATCAGTGTTTGCTTAAGGAGCCAAGAAGCAAGGAGGAACAGGAGAAAAGAATTACAAAGGGGTGCAAGAAAATTGGTGAGTGGAGGGGGAAGCTAAATATATGGTGATGGAAAGAGAACTCACACTGGGTGGTGAACTTATTATACAACAAGTTGACAATGCACTGTAGAATTGTATGCCTGAAAACTTTGTAATCCTTGCTAACAGATATCACCCCAATAAGTCTAACAATAAAAATGAAGTTAAAAAGTTAAAAAAAAATTGGAAATGGTGGATAGTTCATGATCTTGATGGGATGATTTCACAGGTATATACATACAAGTTCAGATAATTAATTTCACTAACTCATCCTGGAAAAAGTGCCACATACCTCATTGCTGAATATTACACTACAGTTACCTTTGAAGTTCTCCACTTGGAAAGATATGCACTGATGCCAGTGCCTAGTCCACTCTTCAAAGCAATTTTGGAACTCTTTTGCTGGATCAGTCATCAGAGCTGTCATTGTACCCAAAATCTGACAATTAAGTTTGTGAACTTGCCACTATGCACCTATGATTATGTCAAAACTTAACATTAAATTTCTACATTAAATATTTTAAACATTTATTATATGTCAAGGTACAAGTAGGCCTCCAGAAATGAGTTTTTTTCTCTACTATGTCACAGGTCTATTTAAAATGGTACTGTACTCCATAAACATTCATCAATATTATAAACACTGAAATCTTCCCAGAAGATTTTTTACCATGATAAATATTTTCAAAAAAAACTGTGGGATAATATGAAAGATCTCTGTGGCTTTTTTAAGATATTATTTATGTAGATGTCTTTCATATCTTTGTTAGAAGCATATTTTACATAACTGAAGTCACATTGTACATAGGACTTGCATACAACTTTTCCACTCATGTTGCATCATAAAATGTCTTCATGCTATTTTTAATGGCTGCCCTATAATTTTACCAGTGATAGGAATTCTGAATGTATTTTGAAGATGTATTCTTGGCCTGAGCAATTAGAAGTTCAATGAAATGAACATTTTCTGAGATGGGGAAGAGTGTGGAAAAGTCAGATTTGGAGGGGAGGATGAAATTCAGTTTGAGATAAGTTAGGTATTAAACACCAAAATGGGGATGTAGAGTAGGCAGTTGGAAATGAGATCAGAGGGGAGGTCTTGCTGGGGATGTAAATTTAGGAGTTTCCAGCATAAAGATGAGATTTTAAATCATGAGGTCCTCAAGGGCATGAGTAGAAATAGAGAACAGAAGAGATTCAACCACTGAGTCATGGGGGCCATCCAATATCTAGACATCCTGGTGTTGAGGAGGAATCAGCAAAGGTGATAGAAAAGGAATGTCAGTGAGGAGGAAAAAAATTCCAGGAGAGTTGGTTCTACTGGAAGCCAAGACAAGAAATTTTTCATGGAAGAGAATGCTGATGGTCATTCAAGTAAGAGGAAAACCAAACAAACAAAACAAAACAAATAAACAAAAGAAACACTCTTGAAGTAAGGATTGGCTATATCAAGAAAAATGTTTGTGGAGTGCCATGAGCAAAACTATCATTGAAGTGGATTCAAATAGTTATAGTAAATAGAAATTTCCTCAAAGATATACAAGGGCCAACAAGCACATGAAAAGATGTTCAAAGTTATTAACTATCAGCAAAAGACAAATCAAATTGATAATGAGACACTACTTTACACTCCCCAAGAATGACTACAATCAAAAGGAAAATAACAAGTGTTGAGGAGGATGTAGAGAAATGTTTTTATAAAGGGATACATTTTTAGAGGACATTATGTCATTTTCCCTAATGTTAGCCAGTATTCTCTCTTTTATCTTGTCAGGAATAGTTTATGTAAGAATGAAATTATCTTTTCCTTAAATGTTTGGTAAAACTCACAATAAAAGCATCTAAATCTGGATATGTCTCCACGGTAAGATTTTTAGTTACTGCTTTATTTTGTTTCACAACGCAGGCTTTTCTATTTTTTTCTAGGTTTTTGAAATTTTTTCTAAGTTTTGAAATTTATTGGCATAAAATTATTCATAGAATTATTTTATTGTCTTTGAATTTTTAAATATGTATGTAATGATGTTTCCATTTTACATTCTTGTTTTTAAATTCATTTTTATTGTTAGACTTATTGGGGTGACATCTGTTAGCAAGGATTACATAGGTTTCAGGCATACAATTCTACAGTGCATTGTCAATTTGATGTATAATAAGTTCACCACCTAATGTGACTTCTGTTTCCATCACCTTATATTTAGCTTCCCCCCTCCTCTCCCACCCCCTCCCCTTTCTCCCCTCCCTCACCCACTCATCCCCAAATAAACATTAAACTATTGATTGTTCCATGGGTTATTTGTTTCTTCATTTCTTTTTTTCTTTGCTTTCAGTTTTATATTCCGCATATGAGTGAAATCATACAGTTCTTTGTTTTTTCTGTCTGGCTTATTTCACTAAGCATGATGAGCTCCAGGTCCATCCATTTTGTTGCAAATGGCAATATTTCATCTTTTCTTATAGCTGAGTAATATTACATTGTGTATATGTACCACAGCTTCTTTATCCAGTCATCTGTCGTAGGGCACTTTGGTTGTTTCCATGTTTTGGCCACTGTGAACAGCACTGCAATGAACATGGGGGTACATAAGTCTTTGCAGACAAAGGTTTTCAAGTTTTTTGGGTAGATCCATTTTACATTCTTAATATTGTCTATTTGTGTATCTCTTTTTCCCACATAAATCCTGCCAGATGATTATCTATTTTACTAATTTTTTTGTTTTGTTTTGTTTTTTTGTTTTTTGTTTTCTTTTGGTATGTGGATAACTCTCTGGCTGGGAATTGAACCCAGGCCGCAGTGCCGACAGTGCCAGCACTGAAGCCCTAAGACACTACACCACCAGGGAACTCCTACTAATTTTTTTTAAAAAACAACTTTTGTTTGTTGAGCATTTCTCTTATATTTTACTATATTATCTATTTCTGCTCATTATCTATCTACTTTATTCTATTTGCCTTGGATTTATTTTGTTGTTCTTTTGCTAACTTCTTTAAAATTTTTATTAAAGTATAGCTAACATACAATATTATATTAATTCAAGTGTACACCATAGTTATTCAACATGTACATATCTAAAGAAGTGATCACCATGATAAATCCAGCAACCATCTGATAACCATGCCACACTATAACAATATTATTGACTATATTCTCTATGCTGTACATCACATCCCCATGAATTATTTGTTATAACCCCTTCACCTTCACCCCCTTTTAAATTTTCAATTACAGTTGACATTCAATATTATTTTATATTAATTTCAGGTGTATAGCATAGTGGTTAGAAGTTCATATAATTTAAGAAGTGATCCCCTGACAACTCTAGTACCCATCTGTCACTATGCATAGTTATTACCATATTATTGACTATATTCCCTATGCTTTACATCACCATGACCATTTTGTAATTACAAATTTGTACTTTTGAATCCCTTCACCTTTTTCACCCTGCTTCCAACTCCTCTCCTATTTATCACCCTGATAAACCTAGTACCCGTCTGATACCATACATAGTTATTATAATATTATTGACCATTTTCTTTATGCAATACCCTACATCCCCATGACTACTGTGAAACAACAAATTGGTGCTTCTTAATCCCTACCCCTTTTTCACCAACCTGCAAATCCCCTCCCATCTGGCAACCATCAAAATATTCTCTGTATCCATGAGCTTGTTTATGTTTTATTTGTTTGTTTTTTAGATTCCACACGTATGTAAAATTACATTGCATTTGTCTCTGTGTGACATACTCCACTTAGCACAATATCCTCTAGGTCCATCCATGCCATCACAGATGAAAAGAACTCATTCCCTCCCCAGGCTGAGCAATATTTCATTGTATATATATGTACCACCACCTCTTTATTCATCCATGCATCAAGATATACCCAGGCTGCCTCTGCATCTTGGCCATTGTAAACAATGCTGCAATGAACATACAAATGAACACATTTTCTTGAAGTAGTGTTTCAGGTTCCATTGGGTAAATACCTAAAAGTAGAATTACTGGGCCCTTCTTTATCCTTGCTATAGCATTTGTTTTAAAGTCCATCCCAGCTTGTTTGTTTGTTTGTTTGTTTCCATTTTTATAAAATATCATTCCCCCATCCTTTTACTTTCAGTCTTATGTATCTTTCAACCTAAAGTGAGTCTTTTGTAGGCAGCATATGTAATGTCTGTTCTTATCGATTCAGCCACCCTATCTTTTATTGGAGCATTTAATCCATTTACATTTAAAGTAGTTGTTGATAACTATGTAGTTATTGCTATTTTTTATTCTTTAAAAAATTTTTTTGTCTTAAAGAAGTTTTTTTAAGATTCTTTGAAATACTAGTTTGGTGTGATGAACTCCTTTAGCTTTTCCTTCTCAGGAAAGCTCTTATCTATTCTTTCATTCTAAATGATATTTTTGCTGGGTAGAGTAATCTCAGTGGTAGGTTTTTGCTTTTCATCACTTTAAAAATTTAGTGCCAACCCCTTCTGGCTTGTAAAGTTTCTATTGAGGAATCAGCAGACTGTCTATTGGGACCTCCCTTGTAGGTAACTAACTGCTTTTCTCTTACTACTACTTTTAAGATTCTTTCTTCATCTTTAATCTTCGGCATTTTAATTATGATATGTCTTGGTGTCGGTCTGTTTGAGCTCATCTTGTTTAGGACTCTCTGTGCTTCCTGGACTTGTATGTCTATTTCTTTCAACAGGTTAGGGAAGTTTTCTGTCATTATTTTTCAAATAGGTTTTCAATTTTTTGCTGTCTCTCCTCTCCTTCTAGTATAAGCCCCTATAATACAAATGTTGGCATTCTTGACATTGTCCCAGAAGCTCCTGAAACTATCCTCATATTTTGATTTTTTTTCTTTTTGCTGTTCTGAGTAGGTGTTTTCTGCTACTTTCTCTTCTATATTGCTGATTCAATACTCTGCTTCATCTAGTCCACTGTTGATTCCCTCTAATGTTGTCTTCATTTCAGTTATTGTATTCTTTATTTCTGACTGGTTCTGTTTTATATTTTTTATCTCCATTTTTATGTTTTCTATCTTTTTGTTAAAGTTCTCCTTAAGATCATTGAGCAACCTTATAACTAGTGTTTTGAACTCTGCATCTGGTAGATTGATATTTTCATTTTGCTTAGTTCTTTTCCTGGAGCTTTATTTTGTTCTTTTATTTGGAACATGTTTCTTTGTCTCCCCATTTTGGCTGCCACTCTGTGTTTGTTTCTATATATTAGGTAGGGCTTCTATGCCTCCTGATTTGAGTAGAGTGGTCTTATGTAGTAGGTCTCCTGTGGTGCCCAGTGGTGCAGTGTCCCTGAGCTGAGTGCTCCAGCTGTGTCCCTTGTGTGGGTTGTGTGTACCCTTCTATTGTAGTTGAGCTTTGGTTGCCATTGCACATCAATGGGAAGGATTGACTTTCAGGTTGATTGCTTGTGAGGGCTGGCTCTGACTATAGTGGAGAAGCTGTTGTGCAGGGGCTGACTCTACAGAGCAGGGTTTGCTTTAGTGGGGCTCTGGTGTCTGCTCAGTTTGCCCATTGGGTGCGTCTTCCTTGGAGGTGACTAGATACTTCAGCTTGGTCCAAAGCTGGCCACAGGGCATGCCAGGCCCAGGGTCTAATGGGAGGGGCCCAGTCACAGGTCAAGTTCAGCTGCACTCTGTGCCCTGCCAGGGGCCACCTGGCATGAGCCACAGAGCAACCTGCTGATGACCCACTGACACTGGGCTTGGAAGTGCCTCAAGAGGCTGAGTCTGGAACTGAAGACGGCTGTTACTAGTGCCAGGCTTGGTGCTGCTCAGCCAGAGGTATGAGACATGCCAAAGCCAGATGCTACCTTTTTGGGTTTTGAGACCCTTTGAGAGATTTTAGGAAAGTTCTTAGCTTGAGCCAAGGCAGACTGTACTGAAAAGACAGTGGAATCAGTTTGGGTTGATCTACAAGTTGAGTGGGGCAGCGTTTCAGCAAATCACCAGGACAGGGGATTGAATATTGTAAGATGAGTTGATGGATACTCAGATTTAGCAGCTCTCTGCATCTGCATGCTGGGGGGGGGGACCCGACAATAAAAAAGGCTTCCACCAGATTTTGGTATCAGAGAAAGCTCCAGCCCTTATCCTAAAGGTAGAATTTCTATATGTTCCTGGCACTTTTAGAGCTCCTGTCCCAGTGCTGGAGCTCAAAGTGACTGAATCCATCCATGAGTAAGTCTGTTTGGGAGCCCTTTAAGAGGAGTGCCTGGGCCTCCATCTGCCCTCTATTTCAATCTCCACTTAGCCACAATCTCCACTGGTTTTCATAGCCAGAAGTTATTAGGACTTCTGTCCTAGGTACTGTAACCCTGGGCTGGAGAGTGTAGTGTGGGGCTGGAACCATCTTGCTTCTCCAAGGTGGTGAACCTTCACAGCCAAGATATCCCTCCCAATTTTTAATGGTCACACACAAGTGTGGGACCAGCCTGTTCCATGCCCCCTCTCCTCCTACCTGTTTTGAAGTAGCTTCTTCTGTATGTCCTTAATTATAGGGCTTTGGTTTACTAGACTTCATATGATTCTCAATGCTGGTTGTTCTCTAGTTTAGTTGTAATTTTGATGGGGCTGGGTGAGAAGGCAAACACAGTATTTACCGATTTTACCATCTTTACTGGAAAACCCCTAACTTCTTAAGTCAGATAAATCACTAAATTTCCACATTTCTTTTTTTCTAATATAAGAATTTAATTTTATAAATTTCTATTAGACATTACTTTCATTGCATCTCATAAATTTTGATATTTAAACTTCTATTATTGTTTAGCTCTAAATAATTTCAAAATTTAATTATAAATTCTATTTTAACCCACGATTTACTATAAAGAGTGTGTATTTTAATTTCCAGAGTTTAATATATAAGTCTCATTTACCATTATTTTGATGGTATTTGAATTAATTGCATTACAATTAGAAAACATGGTCTGCTTAATACCGATCAGTGTAATTAGTTGAGTCATGCTTTATGACTAAGCATTTAATCAATGTTTAGAAATGCTCCATGAATGCTTGAGAAGAATGCACATTTTTAAATTGTTGTGTCCAGAGGTTTATATATTTCCATTAGATTAAGATTGTTAATTGTGGTGTTCAAATTCAAAAGAAAAATATATATCAGGAGCTTAGCTAGGAGAGAAGATAAAAGTGAGGGGAAGAAAGAGAGAGAGAGAGAGAGGGTGAGAGAGAGAGAGAGAGAGAGAGAGCGAGCTAGAAATAAGCACTCAGGACTAAAGGGCCTGAGTCCTCAACTTCAACTCCCCTCAAAGGCTGCAATGCATGGGTGTGCCTCAAGTCTTACCTGGATAATTAGCTTCAATAGTCTAAGAATTTGAAGGAATTCATTTAAAAGAAATAAAAGAATAAAAATATCTGAACAAATTCAATTTAAAAAAATCATACCCCATAAATCCATCACTAAGAGGCCTGCCAGGTAAAGCCATTGTAATCACCTATGGTCAGGCTTGAAAAAGCACACAAATTTTAAGCCAGACACCACACCATTTGATTTATAAATGAGGCAGGTGGGTTCTTGGTGATGTATTTATTTTTCCCTGTAGTTCAAGCAATTTTAGTTTTACACATTTACGGCTACTTTATTAGGAGCATACACTTTTATAGTTGTTATGTCTTCCTGGTGAATTAATCATATTGGTGCCCTTATCTTAGTAATGCGTTTGCTTAACAATCTGTTATGCCAATATTAATGCAGTTATACTACATTTATTTGGTTAATATTATTTTTCTGGAAAATTTTTTCCTTCTTTTATTTTCAGTCTTGTCATATTTTTATACTTTTGGCATGTCTCTTAAAAAATCACATATCTAGATTTTTAAAAATCTAATTTGATAAACATCTAAGTTTAGTCAATTTACATACAGTATGATTTTTTAATTTGGACTTCCTTTACTTTTTAAAAATTTTACCTTGTTATTCCTATTTGTCCTAGATTTTCAGTGCCCTTTTTTCTCACCTCTTATCTTGCCTTTTTGGAGATTTGATTAAGTTTTTTTTTGTTTTATATTAATTTATCTCTAATACTTTGAATTTATATACCTTTTCTTTTCTTTATTAATTTTTCTTGAGATATGAGGACTGTCCAGGAAAAAATCCAGTCATTGTCAATATAATGAGAATGGTTACATGGCTGAATACTTTCTGGACAGCTCTCAAATTACCATAAATATTTAGCTTAAAGTTTGAAGTTAATTTCTTAACCTTTGCCAGAATAGTAAAGGAACCTTTGAATATTTTCACTCACATTTGCTTTCTCTCATCATACATATTATTATGATGAATAGTATTTTAGTAATTAAAAAAAATCAATACCATAAACTAAATATTATTATTATATACTCACATTATTTATTTGGATTCACATACATACTTCCACTGAATATTATTTTAAATCCTTATTGTCAAACCATCTACTAAATTATTTTCTTTCTCCTTTAAATCCTTTAGAAATTTCATTTTTTAGTTTTCTAGGTATTAAACTCAGCTTTTTTGTAAATTCTTTTCACCTTTGTTTTTAAAAGATTGATTTACATGCAAAATTTGAGAATAATGGTTATTTTCTCTCAACACATGAAGATATTAATCTACTGTCATCTGGCTTCACATGTGGCTGTTGAGGAGACTGGTGTCATTTTCATTTATGCTTTCTTAATGACTGATTCTAAAATCTTCCTTGATTCTTGTGTTCCAGTTTCATTGCTTATATCTAAGCATGGGTTTCTTTTTATTTTTTCTTTTAGAAATACAATGTGTTTCTTTAATTTGGCTCTTTTCGAGATATAATGTGATTTTCACTCTCTTTAAGTGATCAGATTCCCCTTGCTGATATAGGTATAAGGTGCTGCTCTTGTTAGTTTTTGTAAGAACAGTTTTTAAAGTGTAGGGGCCACCCATATAAGTTTGGTAGCTAATATATATATATATATCATACCTGCTTCAGGCATTATGGCTGATCTAGTGCTCTGAGGGCTCTTGCACTATAGGTCTACTGATACACTGTGTAGGACACACCATTTGAAACACTGCTGGTCTCACAAGAGGCAAAGGACATCTCCAAGGACAGCCCACCTGCCATCTTCCTCCTCCTTACCCCCTTCACCTTCCAAAGGAAAAATATTTGAGCTGGGGTCTGAGAAAGCAGTATGGAGTTGGAGGATATAACAGTGGGCAGCTAGGTTAGGAATAATGAAGAAAATAAATTTTGGTTGGGAACTCAATAGAGTTTGCTACACAAATGATGAAGTATTAGAATGAATATGTGAATATGTAAATAAATTAAACTGTAAATTTCTTAGGGTGGAAGACTTATGGGTTATGACTTTTTTAAAATTGAATTTGTTCAGATTTTCTTATTCTTTTATTTTTTAAAAAACAGATTAATTTGGACTTTATTTTATTTAAAATGTGACTGACCCTTACTTGACCTAGCCTGGATCTTTCAACTTCTCCTTTCTCCTCACACCAACTTGTCACAGTTTGTAGTTTTCACTGGTGGTTCCTTTAGCAACTTGTGTGTAATTTAGTCTGTAAGGGTGTGTTTATCAGAAACTCAAACCACCCACTCTTGAAAGTCCACATGTTTCTATGGGTAAACTTTTCAATTACTTGGGGAGGAGTGTCAGAAGATATTCATCATTTTATACCTACTTATTAGAAAAGAAAATTGAGTTCCTGGAGTGTTTCTCTTTTCCTATTATCTATTAATCAAACACCATGACTTGCAAGGCAAAAAGCTTAGGATCATGGGAAGTTAGATTCTTCTGGTTAGAGTTCAATATGCCATGTTTTTCCACATATAAGAAATTATTTTTGTCTAAAATTGTTACACCAAAAGTTGAGAGTCATCTTATACATGGGGGTAATCAGTTGAAATTGATTTGTATTTTTTAATATAAAATATTTTTATTGTTAGACTTATTGGAATGACATCAGTTAGCAAGAATTACATAGGTTCAAGGTGTACAATTCTACAGTGAATCATCTATGTGTTGCATTATATGTTTACCACCCAATGTGAGTTCTCTTTCTAACACCATATATTTGGGTTACCCTCCCTCCTCTCCTGCTACTTCCCTTTTCTCCCACCCCTCCTTACCCCCAAATAACCATTAAACTATTGATTATGTCCATGCATTTTTATTTGTTTGTTTTTTCTTTGTTGTTTTCAGTTTTATATTCCACATATAAGTGAAGTCATATGACTCTTGATTTTTTTCTGTATGGCTTATTCTGCTTAGCATGATGTTCTCTAGGTCCATCCATTTTGTCACTAATGGCAGTATTTCATCTTTTCTTATAGCTGAGTGATATTCCATTGTATATATGTACCAAAGCTTCTTTATCCAGTCATCTGTCAAAACAACTTTATTTGTTTCCATGTCTTGGCCACTGTGAACAGTGCTACAATGAACATTGGGGTACATAAGTTTTTGTGGACTAAGGTTTTCAAGTTTTTTGGATAGATAATAAGAAGGGGAATGACTGTCATATGGTAACTCTATTCCCAATTTTCTGAGGAACCTCCACACTGTCTTTCATAGAAGATGTACCAATTTGCATTCCCACCAGTGGTGTTTGAGAGTTTCTTTTTCTCCACAGCCTCTCCAGCACTTGTCTTGTTGATAATAGTCATTCTAACAGGTGTGAGGTGGTATCTCATTGTGGTTTTGATTTGCATTTTCCTGATAGCTAAGGAGGTTGAGCATTTTTTCATATAGCTGTTAGCCAATTGTATTTTTTCACGGGAAAAGTGTCTATTTAGGTTCTCTGCTCACTTTTTTTTTTTTTGGTGGTTCCCTGTGCCTACTTTTTAAATGAGTTGTTTGTTTTTTTTGTTGCTGACTCATACTAGTTCTTTATATATTTTAGGTATTAGACCCTTATCAGATGCATTGTTTGTAAATATTTTCTCCCATTCAGTTGGCTGTCTTTTAACTTTGGTGATGGTTTCTTTAGCTGTGCAGAAGCTTTTTAGTTTAATATAGTCCCATTCATTTATTTTTGTTTTTACTTCCCTTGCCTTTGATGTCAGGATCATGAAGTCTTCCTTGAGCCCTAGGTCTATAAGTGTGGTACCAATGTTTTCCTCTGTACAGTGTATTGTTTTAGGTCTTATATGAAGGTTTTTAATCCATTTTAAGTTAATTTCAGTATATGCTGAGAGTTCACTGCTCAGATTCATTCTTTTTCATGTGTTTTTCCAGATTTCTTAGCACCATCTACTAAAGAGGCTGTATTTTCCCTATTGCATATTTTTGGCTCCTTTTCAAAAATTATTTGTCTATAAATTTGTGAATTTATTTCTGGGTTTTCAATTCTGTTCCATTGGTTTGTGTGCCTGTTTTTCTGCCAATAGCAAACTATTTTGATTATTGATGCTTTGTAGCATAAACTGAAATCAGGGGGTCTGATACCACCAGCCTTATTCCTTTTGCGTAGTATTGCTTTGGCAATTTGAGGTCTCTTGCGGTTCCATACCAATCTGATAATTTTTAAATCTATTTTGTGAAAGTGTGATGGTGGGATTTTGATGGAAATTGCATTAAATCTGTAGATTGCTTTGAGTAATATGGCCTTTTTAACATTGTTAAGTCTTCGTATGCATGAACACAAAATGTCTTTCCATTTCTTTGTGTCTGCTTCAATTTCTTTCAAAAGTGTCTTATAGATTTCTGTGTATAAGTTCATCACTTTCTTTATTAAGTGGATTTCCAGATATTTCATTCTTTTTGTTGTGATAGCAAATGATATTGACATTCTCATTTCTTTTTCTGAAGATTCATTGTTTGTGTAGAGGAATGCTGTTGATTTTTGTACATTGATTTTGTATTCTGCAACTTTACTTGTATTTGTTTATTGTTTCTAATAGTTTCCTGGTGGTGTTTTTGGAATTTTCTATATAAAGAATTATTTCATCTGCAAATAGTGACTATTTAACCACTTCTCTCCCAATTTGGATACCTTTTATTTCCTTATCTTGCCTGATTGTTCTGGCTAGAACTTCCAGTACTATATTGAATAGCAGTGGTGATAGGATGCATTCCTCTCTTGTTCCTGATTTTAGGGGAAGGGGTTTCAGCTTTTCCCCATTCAGTATAATATTAACTGAGGGTTTGTCATATATGGCCTTTAATATGTTTAGATACTTTTCTTATATAACCATTTTATTCAGTGTTCTGATCATAAATAGATGTTGTATCTTGTCGAAAGCTTTTTCTGCATCAATTGATACGACCATGTGGTCTTTATCTTTTCTTTTGTTTATGTGGTGCATCACATTGATTAATTTTCTTTTTTTTAAATTCATTTTTATTGATAGACTTTTTTGGGTGACATCTGTTAGCAA
This sequence comes from Lyroderma lyra, assembly GCA_004026885.1. NCBI lineage: Eukaryota > Metazoa > Chordata > Mammalia > Chiroptera > Megadermatidae > Lyroderma > Lyroderma lyra. The sequence goes on from PVJL010009495.1 coordinate 17,383, forward strand.
GATTTACATAGGTTTCAGGTATACAATTCCACAGTGTGATTGATTTTCATATACTGAACCATCCTTGTGCTCCTGGGATGAATCCCACTTGATCATGATGTATGATCTTTTTTATTCATTGTTGTATTCTATTTGCTAATATTTTGTTTAGAATTTTTGCATATGTGTTCATCAGAGATATTGGTCTATAAATTTTTTTTGTTTGTGTGTGTGTGTGTGTTGTCTTTACCAGGCTTTGGTATTAGGGTAATAATGGCCTCATAGAATGAATTAGGAAGTATTATCTCATCTTCAATTATTTGGAAGAGTCTAAGGAGAATAGGTATTAATTATTCTTTGAATGTTTGTAAAATTTATTGGTGAAACTATCTGGTCCAACGCTTTTGCTTTTAGGGAGGTTGTGGGTAATCATTTCAATCTCTTTACTATTGATTGGTCTATTTAGATTATTCTTGGTTCAGTCTAGAGAGGCTATAGGTTTCCAGGAACTTATCCATTTCTTCTAGGTTGTTAAATTTAGTGGCATAAAGCCCTTCATAATATTTTCTTATAATTCTTTGTATTTCTGTGGTATCAGTGGTAATTTCTCCCCTTTCATTTATAATTTTGGGTATTTGTGTCTTTTCCTTCTCCCCTTTGGGCAGTCTAGCCAGGGGTTTGTCAATTTTGTTTACTTTCTCAAAGAACCAGTTCTTTGTAAGCATTAATTTTTCCTATTGTCTTTGTGTTCTCCATTTCATTTAGTTCTGCTTTAATTTTTATTATTATTTCCCTCCTGCTAAGTTTGGGTGTTTTCTGTTCTTCTTTTTCTAGTTCTTAATGATGAGATGTTAGGATGTTTACTTGGGATTTTTCTTATTTCCTATGATAGGCCTGTAGTGATATAAATTTTCCTCTTATTACTGCTTTCACTGTGTTTCAATAATTTTGATATGTTGTATTTTCACTGTCATTAATTTTTATGTATTTTCATATCTCTTCTTTTATTTATTCTTTGATCCAGTCATTTTAAAATAAGACGTTGTTTAATCTCCATGTATATGCGGGGTTTTTTTGCTTTGTTTTCACAGTTGATCTCCAATTTCAGAGCTCTGTAGTCTGGAAATACACTTGGTATGATTTCAATCTTCTTGAATTTGCTGAGGCTACTTTTGTGTCTCAGCATATGGGGTTTTTTTTTTTTGTTTTATTTTATTTTTGTTTTTGTTTTTTGAGAATGTTTCATGTGCACTAAAAAAGAAGGTATAGTTTTTTTTTCTTGCTGGATGAAGTGTCCTGTAAATATCAATTTTGTCCAGTTGTTGTAATGGGTCATTTTGATCTGATATTTCTTTATTTATTTTCTGTTTGAATGATCTGTCCATGGCTGTTAAGGGGGCATTTAGTCTCCTACAGTAATTGTGGTTTTGTCAATGTCTTTTTTCAGATCTGTTAGTAGTTTTTTAAATATATTTTGGTGCTTCTTGGTTGGGAGTATACACACACACACACACACACACACACACACACATGTGTATATATGTATATATATGCATATGTATGTATGTATATATGTATATGTGTGTGTGTGTATGTTGTGTGTGTGTGTGTATGTTAATTAGTGCCAAATCTTCTTGTTGTAGTGTGCCTTTTATCACTATGTAATGTGCATATTTGTCTCTTGTTATCTTGTTTAACCTGAAGTTTGTTTTATAAGATATCAGTATGGTAATTCCTGCTTTTCTCTGGTTACCATTTCCTTGGAGTATTGTTTTTCCTCCTTTCACTGTGAGCCTATGTTTTTCCTATGGCTGAGGTGTGTCTCTTGGAGACAGCATGTGGATGGTTTTTGTTTTTTAATCCAGTCTGATACTCTGTGTGCTTTTATTGGTGAGTTCAGTCCATTAACATTCGGAGTGATGATTCATATATGAGGATTTCCTATGACCATTACTTCCTCTTCTTAATTTATTATTATTTTTAAATTTTTGTTTCTTTTTTTGTTGTCTCAACTCTATTCCATTTATTTTCAAGTTTTATTTCAGGTCAGAAGCCTCCTTCAGTATTTCTTGAAGTGCCAGTTTCATGCTGGCGAATTTTCTCAGCTTCTGTGTGTCTGAGAAGGTCTTCATTCCTCTTTCATATCTGAAAAATAATTTTGCTGGATAATTTATTCTTGGCTGGAAGTTCCTCTCTTTTAATATTTTGAATATTTGATTCCACTCCCTCCTGGCTTGTAGAGTTTCTGCTGAGAAATATGATGCCAGCCTGATGGATTTACCTCTAAAGGTTATAGTTCTTTTTTTTCTAGTTGCCTTGAGAATTGTCTCTTTGTCCTTGGTTTTTGACATCTTCAGTACAATGTGTCTTGGAGAAGATCTGCTAGTGTCCAACTATCTAGGGGACCTATTTTCTTCTGGAATTTGGAGTTCCAGATCTTTTCATAGGTTTGGAAAGTTCTTGTCTACTATTTGTTTGAGTGTGCTTTCTGTAGAGTGCTCTGCTCCTTCTTCCAATCCTATTATCCTGATGTTGTTTTGTCTCATGAAGTCAGATAGCACTTGCAGAATTCTTCCAATCCTTTTGGTTCTGTATTTCCTATCTTCCTCTTTCTGAGATGCTTCCATGTTCCGATCTTCAATAACACTAATTCTTTCCTTTGTCTGGGTACCCCTGCTTTCTGTTGGAGTTATTTCATTTCTAACTTCTTTTATCGTATTATCCCTTGAATTTCCATCTCATTCTTTATTATAGTTTGAATTTCTTTGTTAAACTGTTCTTTTTGTTCATGGATTTTCTTTCTGAGATTATTCATCTCAGCTGTGGTGTTCTGCCAGTATGTTTCCATTTCTCTGAGAGATTTTAGAATGACTATTTTATATTCTCTGTCACTTAGTTCATAAATTTCTAGATCTACAAGATCCTTTTATGGAGATTTTTCATCTTTTTTTCTGAGCAGCTTTACATTCTAAGGTGCTCATATCTTCTGTTGTGTTCTTCTTTGGCATGAGGGCTTTATTTTCAGCAGAGCCCAGGAGATCACTTTATTTCTCTGATTAGTATTTTTGTGGTAACTTGCTGTACAGCAGACACTATGTGGTGCTGGAGGGCACGTTTTGGGAGAGAGGGAAGGTTTTCAAGCTATATCTCCTTTCTCCACCAGTGTTTGGACATGGGGGATGGTTGTTTGAGGTTTCTCTGCTTCCTGCAGTTAAGTGGGGGAAGCTGTGGGAGAAGCGGGAGGGCAACAAAATGCAAGCTGAGGCTGATTCACTACTTGCATTTAGTTGGGGAAACTGGGGGAGACAGGAGAGGCCAATGGGATGTAGGATGAGGTTGTTCACGTTGTTAGGGGCAAATGCTGTCAAATATGCTCTTTTCTCTTCTCCAAGGTTTTACCCCTGTCTGTGTTTCAGCAATTCGTTTCCTTGGCAACTTCCAGGCAGTGTTTGCGGGGAGTGAAGGGGGCACTTGAAGGGGCTGTGCAAGTGCATTCCATGAGCCAGGAGCTGTGGTGGGGGGTGGCAAGATGGCACTGCATGCACACGTGAGTTGAGCTGTGAGGGTTTTATGAACCACAATGCTGTATCTGGGGACCTAATCCCAACTAAGACAGTTCAATGACTCACTCAGCTTTCTTGCTACTTAGAGCTTCAGAGCTTGGTTCTCAAGCTTTGTCTCTAACATGCTGCTTTTAGGTCCAGCTCTCTCACAGTCACCCTGTGTTCACACCACTCTAGCTTCAACTCTTGTCATCGCTTGGCTTCTCCCATCTTCTATATTGTGTTGCTCCCTGATTTCTTTCTAGTTCCTTTAGTTAGCCGCAGTGGTATCGGGTCATGAGTTGTCTCTGTTCCCGCCCTTTTCTCCCACTCACTCTCCTCTTTCTAACCTTCAGGTGTTTTCTTGTGATATGTGGATTTCAGTTGTCTTTGTGCTACTCAGGGTTTCCTATGTTTAATCCTGGCTGGCCATTTAATTGTGTTTTCTGGAAGAGGTTTTTAGGGACCTCCTCTCTGGTTGCCATCTTGCCGAACACCCCCTTTTATTTTCTTAAAATACTTTTTTTCATATTCTTAGACTATTGAAGCTAAATGTCCAGGTAAGACCAAGATACTAGACATCTACAAATTGATCTATTTACTTGAAGTATTCTGAAATATAATGCTTGGTTAGAACTTAGCAGTATTCTCAAAATTTTTTAAATTTGTATATTATAGATTAAAAACTTTTTCTGCTTGTTATATTTCTCATTTACAAACCTCCTGGTAAAGGATATGTGTAATGACAGTTCTGAAGCACAGTATAGAAACCAATTTTAATTAATAAATCTTGCTTATTATACCTAGTAACATTTAAAGGACCTATTGACAAAAGTAAAGAATTAGAGATGAAAGGAGACAACTCAAATTTTTTATTGAATGTACATATCTTTTATTTTCTGGTGCTCAAGATCCTTGGTATTCCAGAATTGAAAGAAATCTTAGAGTTCATGTAATCCTCATTTAATTGTTGAGTGAACCAATATACAGAGAAGTTAATGAACTTGTTTATGGTAGCTGATCTAGAACCATAAAAGCACTCTGATTTTCAATTTTACAAGTCCATAAGAATAACAACTGATTAATGATTGGGGCAGGATCTTTATTGTGCTAAGTGCATCTTTCATTTACTACTAGTTGATCATGTTTCTTTTATGTCCTCAGCCCTTTCTCTATAGCTTAAAAAATAAGGCATTTACCTTTCACTGTGGACAGTACATGTTACTAGCTGCCCTAAACACAAATTGATTGTAAAGAGATTAATAAAAAAGAACCAGTGTTTTCTTTTATCTAAGATGCATATGTTTTTCATGTTTAAACATTTCATAAAGGGAAATGCTTTATAATTGATAAATACATTTGATGCACTGGGTACCCTCCTTCCCCTGCCACTGAAAAGCAGCTCTTAAATTAATGATTTATCTAAAAATTGATGACATTTAGAAAGCTAGAAAAAATGGTCTATGCCTTATGTTTGTCATCTGCTAACCCCACTCCTAATCCAGGTAAGCCTAGTATAGAGCCTGCACACAGTAGATATCAAAAATTATTTGTTGAGTGAATATATGAATATATAAAGGTATTAACATTAATATAATTCAATGATAACATATGTTCTCCTCCCTCACATTTGTCTTTCTTCCTTCAGGTGTACTTATGACTACTCAGTAAATTGACTGCTTTTTGAAAACAGGAGAAAAATTAATTTTATAATGGAAAGTAAGTGTGGTAATTTTTTTCTTTATATATCATTTTTATTGTGTTATTTTTAAATTTAAAAATATCTGATGTAAGAACCTTTCTTCTGGAGAAACATTGCTGACAGAGAAACTGCCAAGTAAGTTTTAAAATGTTGAAAAAGTATGTTGTCAATAATTAATGTTATGCTAATTATAAATTCAAACGAGACTATTAGCCTTCCAATTGAGCTATGCTTAGCAGAGAGTTGGGGACTTACTCTGGCCCTGGACATTGGAGAAATCATTTAAATTCTTTCTTCTCAGTGGCTGAGCTGAATACTTATTCCTAATGGTAATGACTAAAGCTGTAGGGCTAGGCTTTAGATGGAAGCAGACAGGAGAGTTGAACATGCACAAGTTTTGAAATCAAATGAGGTTGGGTTGAAAACTGAACTCAGACACATAGCAGTTGTGCAAACTTTAGCAAGTTGAACAGCCTCTCGGAGGCCTCAGTTTACTTATCTGCAAAATCAAGGTAGAAATGTGGATTTTAGCAGATTGATATGAAGCTTCAAAGGGGTAATTTTTAAAAAGCTAATATTCTTTCCTTCCTCATTTGCCTCCTTAGGTAACTTCTGACTTTAGGCAGAAATACCCACTCCTCAAAATATTTGGGAAGTATTGCTTCAGTTCTTGAGTATCCTGCATTTATAAATACACCATATATTACACCACTTCAACTAGTAAGTATCTTTTGTCTTAGAACAGTTTTCCTACCTTTGAGATTTGTGAATGACTTCTATGATTTTTGCAATAGCCTTATAGACCACTAATACTATTTGCTTAGTATATGTTAACTTTCCCAAAGATTTAACAACTGTAGAATCATAAACCTGATGTTCTAATTATATACACATACAAGAACTTACAGTTTGTATATTAAAAAATAACTCTTAGATGTTTTTGATTGACCTAAAATCACCTTATTATGTATGCATACAGTATACCAATAAAAGACTCCAAAACTACTCTAAGTATTTTAAGTATAAAGGTATTTAATACAGGAAATGGGGTGTTTACAAAACCACTGAAAGTGCTGAAAGACTAATCTTGAGGATGAGCTTTCAGGATTAATTCCCATGACACTGTAGCACTGCCCTGCCAAGGATATTTGAATATGTTTTATTAGTTATCAGAATCATAAGAAGGTAGTTTCTAAAGGGTCTATACTAAATCTTCATTATTACCAGAAAAATAATACTCATGATAAAAAATGCTATTGCTGGTGAACCAGAAATGACATCTGTGTTTATGAAGGACAAATTATTCATTAACTTTGTTTCTCCGCATATAACTGTTCTTCTTTATGTTTACTTTATATGTTCAATTGGGTTTTTTAAATGTTTTTTCTTCTGATCTTTGTATATTCTTTTTTATTTCATATATTTTTCCATAGAGGTAAAACTTACATGTAGTGAACAGTTCAGATCTTATGTAAACATTTCAATGACTTTTTTTTTCAATTACATTTGACATACAATGTTATATTGGGTTCAGGTGTACAGCATAGTAATGAGACATTTATACATATGTAACTTACAAAATCCTCCTTCTGATATATTTGATTCCCTTCTGACACCAAAAATTTATTATAATGTTATTGACTGTATGTTTTATGCTGTACTTTATATCCCTGTGACAATGAATTTGTACTTCTTGAGTTCTTCCCCTTTTTCTCCCATCCTTCCTGCCCTCTTTTCATCACTCCAACAAATCTATTACCTTTCTGATGCCACCTGTAGTTATTGCAACATTATTGACTATAGTCCCATTTATACCTTATATCCCTATGACTATTAATTTGTAACCACCGAACTGAGCTTTCCAATCCTTTATCCTTATTTCACCCCCTCCCTCAATCCTCTTCCCATCTGGCAACAAACCAAATGTTTTCTATATCTATGAATCTGTTCCTGTTGCACATCTTTATTTTATTCTTTGGATTTCACCTATAAGCAAAGTCAACTCTCATCTGTCTTCCTCTGTTTGACACTCCACTCAGTGCAATACCCTCCATGTCTTTTGGTTGGAGTTTTTGATCCATTTAAATTGAGGGTAATTGTTGATATGTAGTTATTGCCATTTTATTATTTGTAATTTTGCTTTTCCTTTTTCCATCTTAATTAGTCCCTGTAATATTCCTTGTAATACCATCATCACCTTGGTGCTGATGAACTTCTTTAGATTTTTTTTTTGTCTGAGAAGCTCTTTATTTGTCCTTTGATTTTGAATAATAGCCTTTCTGGGTAGAGTAATATTGGTTGTAGGTCCTTGCTTTTCATCAACGTTGAATATTTTCTTCCACTCCCTTCTGGCATGCAAAGTTTCTGTTGAGAAATCAGTTGACAGTCTTATGGACTCTCCCTTATAAGTTAATAGTTGCTTCTCTCTTGCTGCTTTTATAAGAGTATTCTCTCTTTGTCTTTAAGCTTTGCCTTTTAATTATAATGTTGCTTGGTGTGGGCCTATTTGGGTTTATCTTGTGTGGGATTCCCTGGGCTTTCTGAACTTGTATGCCTATTTCCTTTACGAGATTAGGAAAGTTTTCAGTCATTATTTCTTCAAATAGATTATCAATTCCTTACTTTTTGTCTTCTCCTTCTGGTATTCCCATGATGCAAATGTTGTTGCACTTGATGTTGTCCCAGAGGCCCCTTAAACTATTCTCAATTTTTTGGATTCATCTTTCTTTTTGCTGTTCTGACTGGATATTTTCTGCTACATTGTCTCCCCATTTGTTGATTCGATCCTCTGCTCCATCTAGTCTGTTGCATTCTGAATTTCAGTTATTGTATTCTTTATTCCTTTTTGACTGGTTCTTTTTTATGCTTTCTATGTCCTTCTTCATGCTTGCTATCTTCCTGTTGAAAATTTCACTGAATTCCTTGAGCATGCTTATAATCACTGTTTTGAGCTCTGTATCTGACAGGTTGCTCACCCCTCACTCATTTAGTTCTTCTGGAATTTTCTGCTGTCCTTTTATTTAAGATGTATTTCTTTGTTTCCTCATTTTGGATGCCTGTCTGTGTTTGTTTCTATGTTTTATGTAGATCTTCTATGTCTCCCAGTATTGCTGGATAGCCTTATGTAATAGGTGCCTTGTGGGGTCCTGTCATTGTCTCCCTGGTCCCTTGCACCAGGTGCTCCTGTAGATTCTAGTTTGGTACCAATGATATGCCTGGAGCTACTTAGCAAAAGTCTAAAGGCACACCAATGCTGGTTACCACCTGCCTGGGGCCTGTCGACTAAAATAGTTTTCCAAGAAAGATTGCACTGTGAACAGGGCTAGCTGCTCACCAGAGAAAGTGCCTCTCTGGTATTGGCAGAGTTGGGTGGGATCGGGTCCCAGTGAGTCAGCAGGGTGAAGAGAGTGGTGCTCAACAGACTAATAATGTTCAGATTTGGATGTGTGGGGGCAGGCACAACATGGTAAAGATGGCACCCATCAGTGGCCTGTATAGGAGGAGGACCCACGCAGGAAAAACTGGTGACTGTCCTCCCACCCTCACCCCAAAACCACACACCTCAGTCTGCATCCCAATATGCCTCCAATACTCCCTGAGTCACCATCCCTCTGCCAGAGCCCAAGTTGAGTACCTATGAGTGAGTAAGTCTGCATAGACACTTTAAGAGGAAATCTGAGTTTCCTGCAGTTTTCTATCCCAACCAGATGGTTGTAGTCCTCACTGTTTTTCACAGTCAGATGACGTAGTGCTCCTCTTCCCAGCATCAGTGCTCTGGGCTGGGGAGCCTGGTGTGGGGCTGGGGTCCCTTGCTCCTCTGGGAGGGAACTTCTGCAGCTGAGACATCCCTCCTGATTCCCTACTGCTACTGGAGGTTTGGTTTCTCACACATCTATGCTCCTCCTACCAGTCTTGATGTGACCTCCTCTTCTTTGTATGCTTAATTATAAAACTTCTGTTCAGCTAGACCTCAGATGGTTCTCTAGGTTAGGTGTTCAATAATTTAGCTGTAATTTTAATATGTTCATAGAACAAAGCAGGTATAGTACTTTACCTACTCTACCATCTTGGATCTCCTCTTTATATTCATTTTTAAATGGTTATAAGCAAAATGTTATGACTTACTATTCAATTGATTGTTTTTCATATTCACATTATAGAACCCATTTTACTATATTACTATATATCATATAAAAGTAATATAAAGTATTGCTTTTATAACCATAGAATCAAGAAAAAAAGTGAATATAAAGATCAACTGTTCTATGAAAATTGACAGAGCTTCACACATATCCCTATTGAATTTGTAACAGTTTTATTGAGATATATCTACCTATTTAAAGTTTTTTGGTATATTCATAGGTATGTACAACCATCACCAAAAATCTCTATTAAATTGCATTTTATTTTTAACTCACTTTTCTAAATATCATAATTCTGTCATTTTAGGTTGCTTATTCTTGCTTACATATGTGTACACTCTCTGTGCTCTAGTAAAACTGCACAAGATAGATTTAAAACCATGGGCAGGTGGCTGCAGGTTGAGATTACTCTGTTCGGCAGCATTTTTTTTTAAGGTAGAATAATTTCAATGAGCTATAAAACCATGTCAGCTATAATATCACTTGATGCCAACCCAGACAGCATGAAGAATACAATGAGAATTCTGCCTGTTTATCTAGTTACATCTAGTTATTAACCCCAAAAGAAAAGGAGATAAGTGTTGGCTGGCATAACTTGTTCTCAATGTAACCATTCTATTTTTTCTAAGCGTTCACAAATTATGAGTCCTAGAATTTGGCTAATGACTTATATCAATTTCAGCAGTACATTCCTTCCTCCCTCTCTCCTTTTTTCTTTTTCTAAAGATCAGGCCAATGTTTATTCATGTCCAGTCTCTGGTATCTCCTTGTAAGCAGGGAGTTTAATTGTTCAATTCATTACTCTGATACTTCTTGTGCGGATGAAAAAGGGGCCACATACTAAACCTGACAAGCTCAGGGGAAGCCAGCATGGCAAACCATATAAACTTGGAGACTAAAATGAACCACATAGGATGGTCTAAACATAAAAATTTTTAACTAAAAGTGGGTCATGGCTGGTAGTCACATTCTTAGCTTGTAGCTTCCTTAACAAAGGTCAGTCTTTACCTTAAGTGAGCCTGTCTACTGTCTTTTTTGCATCTAAGATAAAATAACTTTGAATGTCAGAGTAATCTCTTCTTCTGGACCCCTCAGGGCACAACCTCTTGCACCAGAGCATGAGAACCTCTCATTGTTATCATTCTCCTCAAATACCATCTGTATGTGCTGTAAATGTTAATTATTAATTACCTTATACCCACCAATGTAAAAGAGGTACATGTCTCTCCATTTTACATTTTATCAAAGATTTTCCTGTTTTGCTTTCTCCCACCCCCTTAATCTACCACTGCTGGATTTAATGTAAACCTGCTTATGTCTCCTCCTTTGATTCTAATGTATAAAAGAAGCTGCAAAACTGCCATTTTCTGGAGCATTTTCTAGATCTGTTCAGATTTTGCTTCCTGGCAATTGTCATTAGTATGGCTCAAAATAACTCATTAAGTTTCTCTACAGGTTTGAACATTTTATGTATCAACACCTGGAATATAATAGGCACTCTATATGTTTGTGGAGTGAATGAATGAATGCCTTTAACAAAGATTTATCATAGTGTTTTCATGACCACTTTTATTATTTATTTTGGTAGTAACTGTCACCTGCTGACTTCTACCTGTCCATCAGCTATTATCTTAAATATCACTTACTTCAGGAAGCCTTCCTGATTCCCTGCTCCAGGTTAGGTTCTCCTGAGCTCAACTCCCTTTCACATTACTCTTATTACTGATAAAAGCTCTGTGGTGGAAATTTCCATGTTTATTTACTGTGTTCACCTTTGTACCTGCAATGCTAAGCTCAGTGCCCATCACTTAGTAGGTGCAGTATTTGTTGAGTAAATTGGGATATAATTTGTTTCTGAAGGCAAGAATAGCCAGGTATTCTTGTACTATTTACCTTTGCTGACTTTTAAATCATTGTCTTCTTTACTTAAAAAAACAAAAACAAAAACAAAAACTTTATTGAGGCATATTTACAAATGAAATTCATCCATTAAATTCTCCTTATTTTTTTTTCTCCTAATTTCCTGTGTGAAGGTCATTTTTCTGATGGATAAAATAGGAAGAAAACAGAAGTGGAATTTAGTGAAACTCTGAATAGAGAATACACTCCAAGAACCACATTTACTAGGGTTTATATTTGTTTTACTTTTCTTTTGTGATCATAAGCAAATAAACCGCTCTTAGCCTTGAATTCTGATCTATAAAACTTCACTAATAAGAGTTTCTTCATTGGGTACTCTAAGGATTAAATGAGATGACATGCAAAAGATCTGATCCACTGATCCTCTGTAGAGGTAGTAACTCCAAAAATGTTGATTCCCTCCTCTTCTCTGTCATCTATTAATCTTGGACTACCTAAACAGGAGGTCTGCTCTTTCACCATCATTATTTTATTGTGAGCATATTTAAAAAAAAATAATCATTTCTTGCTTTAGTATTTGTGAAAGTCTCACTTCATGTAAAGATTTAGCTTTCCTGCCACTATTCTTACAGATTTTTACACACACCCTCTCTTTTCTTCCGTCCTTCGGGAGATGCTTTCTTTCTCCATCTTTTGAATATGCTAGTAGGAAAAACAAACCCCATCTGAGATCATTAGAGACAGTGGTTTCTTTAGTTCCATTCCCTTTCCCCTACACTGTATTTTTTTTTTTGACTCAGAATTTTATTTTTCAAAGCCTCCCATTCCTTTACAAATGCTTTTCCTTTTACATCCTTCAGTCCTGAAATCATACCTGTCTTCTTCCTGGCTCTGTCTCCCACTTTCGGCCTCCGTTGTATTAGGCTCACATCCCCCAGATTTCTACAGCTTTCCCGTGACCAACCAACTCTTCCTGGGGAGTCACGTTACATCAGCATTACTAAAGCAGTGTCTGTTATATTCCAGATTATGTTTTATTCTAGGCAGCCAATTAAAAACGAACCTCGCTACTGGTCTGATTTAACATGGAGGACGAATTCTCTAAGGTGAATTGCAAACTGCTGCGAGATTTGGAGACATATATTTATATTCATATTAAATATATACCTGTTGAATTTGGGCTGTTTCTCAACGCCACAGAAACCCTGAGTTTTCAGGTAATTGGGATAGTAGAAAGAAAGGGTTTTCAAACACTTTGCAAAATAAAAAATAAAAAAGACTCCATCGAAATGACACCTAAGGAACACTCTCAACAAAACCCATTCCACAACCATCAGCTTATCTCACCAGCAAGTGAGACTGCAAGGTTTGGGGGCCTGGCCGTACCATTCTACGCTGCGCATAGGGGGGCTAGTGCTATATTGGCTGCGACTGACCATTTTCCCCTCATTGGTTTTGCCCCGATCCCCCTGCGCAGGCACCCAAAATGCATCAGGCCGGCGCTTTATAGAGGCAGCCTGGGCGGCGCCGCTGGGTGTTTATCCTCTTCTTTGGATTGCGGCACCTTCTACAATTCGCGAAGATGCAGCTCAAACCGATGGAGATTAACCCAGAGGTGAGCATCAGATGTACTTTAGGAAGAGCTGGACCGAGGGTCAGCCTTCCCATATAGCCTTGTCGCTGACTGATTTTATTTCTGTATTTTTCTTTGCATTTCCCTTTCAGATGCTGAACAAAGTGAGTGGCGTCTGGCGCTGTTTCTGTCCCCCTACTCAGGGAGTGCCTAGGCGGAGACGCCCATGGACTCCAGCTGTTTCGCAGGGACGTATCTGCGCCCTGCGCTATCCAGAGGCGACAGACTGGGGCGCGGTCTGGTCGCTCTCCCTCTGCTCCTGCATGGGGGGTTGGGTGACTCGGCGAAACCGGTTGGGAGTGCGAATGTGGGAGGTGAAGGTGGCTGCTCCCATGCGAGCGCGGGGCTGAGTTCCTGAGGGCTCGACTCCTGTGCCCAGGCTTCGCGGGAGCCACGTGTGGGCCGCGCTTTGTGCTGTGTCATCACGCCGGTAGAGTGGGGGCGGGGACTCCTCCCAGGCACGCGTAGGGGCGCAAGGGTGCGGAGTCTCGCCTTCTGGCAGGTGCCCATCCCTCTCCTGTTTCCACGCGCTTGGCTGCCTTGTCTCTCCACAGGTGCTGGCCCGGCTGGGGGTCGCCGGCCAGTGGCGCTTCGTGGACGTGCTGGGGTTGGAGGAGGAGGCTTTGAGCTCAGTGCCTGCGCCTGCCTGCGCGCTGCTCTTGCTGTTTCCCCTCACTGCCCAGGTAGGTCATGCAGCCCTGAGTTAGTGGGTTTCGGATGGTACGCGCCGCTCCCTCAACGGAGTGAGGCGTTGAAGACGAGGCCGAGGCACCCAGACCTCAGTAAAGTGCCCCCTCACTGTGGGGAGTGGAGGGAGAAGCCCCAGCTTTCTTTGTACCTACTCATTGGAGCTCTTGTAATAGAGCTTATTGCTTCCTCGCTCATCCATCCAGCATTGCCTTAAATTTGGAAGAGAAGCAGCATTTCAGTTCTGTCACCCTCGTTATCCAGGGAAATAATCCCACTCATGAGTTCACTTTAAGCTAGGCTTTTCTGAACCTTTCATTCCAAGGTAAGGGTGGTTTTTCCCTGTAAGCTTTGTCACCTGTTTGTTTGATTCTCAGACTCCCATGTAGCTATTAAATGGAGGGAGATGGGCTTGCCTAAACCACCTCCACTGCCTGCGTCTCGGGATTCTTCCTACTACTCCACTCCCTACAACATGTACACTTAGATTTTAGCCTCTCCAATGTGCTTTTTAAAAAAGCTTAATCATTCGTATATGGTTCCTTTGTGGGAACCACTTTCCATCTCTCTTACCTTCTTCTCTGGCATTGTAGCTAAATGAAATGGGTGGACATGGGAATAGTCTTGGAAACACCTTTTCATTTCGCTTAAAATGGTCTTCCTTCTATAATTGTGCATGGAAATCTGCATCTCGAAGATTAAGCATCAGATATGAAAAGTTAGCTAGGTCATGGGTTGTATGGAATTATGCTAATTAGCATGGTTTTGTCTATCTCCTATTGCTGTCACTTGATGCCTAATTTGGGAGTGGTTGAAATTTTCTTCAGCAAAACTTGAGGGATTAGCATTTTGGGCAGTATTCCAAACACAGAGCTTAACTGAGGAACCATCCAGCTGGGTGTTTTAGAAGCATCCTCATCATAAATTAAGCCCTATGGGAAGTTCCAGGCATTTTTCCTATAAATGGGCTAAGTATTATGGGTTAAAAACTCTTATTAAAGCTATTAGGATAATCCCCCAGACATGTTTCTTACCGACAAAATGTTTACTTAGGTAAAATTGGAGCTGCCAGATAATTGTCAGTCAAATTAGCTTCCCTGTTTACCACATCAATGCAGTCTTCTCTCTCATTTGAGCCCTCAACAGAGCTTTCTTGTCAGTGGAACCATGATGACTTGGAGGTTTTGAACAGTTCTCAGAGGCAAGGCCTCTGGGAGGCAGTGGTGCAATGTGTTTGTCTTTAAAAATTAAGCCCACTGGTCTCCTTTTGCTGGAACAAGCAATTCTTGCTGTCAGAACATTCTGGTTTGAACGTTTTGTTTGAAAGGGCTAGATACTTAGTTCTTTAGCTCCAGTTCAGTTCTTACCAGATTAATTGAGCTCCTGTTCTGTGACATTCAAAACACTTGGTGGGTTAAACACAGAAGCAAATTTAAACAGAAGTTGAGGTTTTTGGGTTGATTTCCAAACTAATGTTAATATAGAAAGGATCTGATTTTGTCTAAGTGAATATTATGAAGTACTAAATGGACCTCTTCTAAAAGGTTAATTTTAGCGATAATGAAATATTTACAGAAATGTCTCCATACTCAAACAACCCTAAAGTATGGTGTTAACCCATTACAAAATATTAACTTAAAAAAGTGAAGGCTTAATAGTCAGTGAGTAACTCAGTTCAACGATCTGATAGATACATGATGCTAGACCTGCCTACTAGTTGGAGTTTAAGTTGATCTTGTGGGGCATGAGATCATAATTCCTCTGATGGTACCATAAAAAAGGCTTAAACTTCAATTCCATGTAATGAAGGCTATTAGAATTGGAAATATGCTTCTGGTGGTCTACCAAATTGTTTTTATTTGTTTTGTTTTGGGTAGTTCCCTGGCTGGGAATCAAACCCAGGCCACAGCGTTGAGAGTGCAGAAACCTAGCCACTACACCCTCAGTCTACCAAATTGTATTGGTTATGGGAAATTAGTGTTTCTATAGCATTAGCACTTTTAACTGAGAAGTCTTACCTGTGAGGTCTTTAAAATTTGTTAGTGAAGGGTTCAGACAAGCCCACTAAATTACTGTACAAAGAGCTAATGAATGCTTTGAGGAAAACTGCCTCTAGTCTCATTCTTTTACTGGTCTCTATACCCCGCCCCCCATCCCATTGCTAATCTGTCCTCAGACTGCATAGTTGGCCAGGATGAAGAAGTGTCACATCTTCCCCTTATAGGATGAGGAGGAGTTTGGACTTATAACCAGCAACCTAGACAGTTGCCTTTCCTTCTTAAAAAAGAGGGAATAGTTAATTTTTTAAAAATTGCTCCTTTCAACAGTTATGGCTTGTTTTGTTTTCGAAGAGAAGTCTATTTGTTTAGAACAGATAGAACTTTAAAGAATAGTGGGATATAAACTGGCTGATGTTCTTGTTGGGTGTTAAATTGACCAAAGTTTGATTGGGATGCTCATGTGAAATACAGTCTTTGTTGGTGTTAAAAGAAAACTGTGGCTCTTTACATTTCTATTTAAGATCCTTATGTTATATAGTGAACTCGTCTGTTTTTCTGACTTTGTAACACCATCCATTTCCAGCTAAAAGGTTGCAGTGGTGTCTAGACAAAGCCTTGGGCAATATCCAAGGCTGTTACTGCACTGCAGCATCAGGGTGGAGTATCAGAACATCTCAGAATCTCAGGCTGCTGTGGGTCTGGGAGGCAGTCAGGCCATTCTCTGGGCATTGGCCAGCATCTAGAACCAAGGTTCCTGGTCACACATCCTACTTGTGTTTCCATTTAGGTGGTAGAACTTGCTGTGCTATCATCTGTTCTTCACATTTTTGTCTTGAGATATTAACATGTGTTTTACATTCACAGCATGAGAACTTCAGGAAAAAACAGATTGAAGAACTAAAAGGACAAGAAATCAGTCCTAAAGTGTACTTCATGAAGCAAACCATTGGGAACTCTTGTGGTACCATTGGACTTATACACGCAGTAGCCAATAATCAAGACAAACTGGAATTTGGTATGTGTGAGTTTTTAGGCTGGTCAATCTCTAGTGGACCTTTAGTTAATGATAACTCATTATTCCAAAATGCCCAAGGGTCTATTCAGCAAAGTCATTGCCTTCAAAATATTTGAAAATTACTTAGCTAAATATAATCAGTGGGTGAATTATTGTTTCTCTCTTTTGAGGGAAGGGAGCTCATTTTATAAGAAGCATGGTTTGGCTTTTACCTGGAGAGGAAGAGTGAGTGATGGGCAGTTTTATACTGATTCCCTGCATGTTCTCTTCCGTTTGCAGGCAGCGTAGATGGGCCTGAGGTGACGGATAAAGAACACTTGAGGGCTGATTATTGTGATTTTCATGTTCCTGTTTAAATCTCAGCAATTCTGAAGAATTGGAGATGATGTTAAGCCATAAAACATCCACAGTTAGGACCTGTCTTTATTGGTCCTGTGTCTCATAAGCAACAGGAGAACAGCTTAGAGTAGCTGGACACAGATGGTGTGAATGTACCTGCTGGGAGGCATAGCAGCAGATTATAACCTTGAAAGATCTGAACAAAGTCAGGTCAGGGGCCTTAGCCCACCGTCAGTGGATGCTGTGGAGAATTGAGTGTGTCTTAGCCCTTAAGCTTGTCAGAGACACAATTAACAGCACTAAGATGGGTAAAAATACATGACCATCATGTCTGATTTAGGCCAAGGGTCAGCGAACTTTCTTAAAAGGCCAGAGAGTAAATGTTAATGGTTTGAGGGGCATATGGTCTCTGCCCTAAAATCTTGATTTGAGTCCTGTTATTAGATTAGAGTGTTAGTGCAAAGGCAGCCATAGACAAGATGTAGACCATGCATGTGGTTGTGTTTCAATAAAACTCTTAATTTACCAAAATTGATGGCAGATCTGATTTAGACAATGGGTGAAGTGGTTAAGGATTGAATAATTTCAACTAATAGTCCACCCTGTTTGTAGCAGATCAAATTGTTTTTACAAGGGAAGTGTGGTCAAGACAATATCTACTGCTGGTATACTTTTGAAAAAAAAAAAATGACTTGCCTGGCCATAAATATCCAGATCTTCTAGAAGTTGCTTTTTCAAATATTAACTCTACTGAGCCATATTAAAAAGTTGTAGGTCAATCCTTTCTTCTGCAGTAAATCTCACTTTATTTAGAGTACGGTATTCTTGAGGTCAGCAAAGATATTGTAAACTTTTGTAACCATGGTCTTGGTGGTGCCAAAGGCTTAATCTGATTCACAGCCCTCCTCATAAAGTTAAGAGGATTCCTGTCACTTCCAAATTTTGCATGGTCCTGGTTTAACAAATTTCCTTCTTTAAAGTTTAGAGCTGAAAGTTCAAATTTAGGTATTTTGAGATAAAATGTTCTTGCTCTGCCTGTGTAGTCATTGTGTCCAAGACTTATCCACACTGAGCAACAGCAGAACACACTGACTGTCAGAGTCAGTTGTCTCTAGGCCAGCTTATTTGGCTCTTTACGTTTCTATGTAAGATCCTTAGATTAACATCTGTCTGGATAACTATATTGTTAAGCTTCCATATTCTCCCCTGAAGTAAAAATCTTAGTTTGAGAACTATTATTAGATTATTAGAATGTTGTATATGTATGTAATACACATTAACTGCATTGCTAGCTGCTGTAGATGAAACAATAGACAAGACAGTCTTGTCTTAATGACACTAAAAGCCTCACAGATATGTGTTACAAATGGATAAATGCTGTAACGAAGTGATGATGGGATTTGAAAGATGAGTGTGAGGTAGGAGGTGAAAGAGGTTGGGGAGTGACCAGGAGCAAAGGCACAAAGCCTTGGCTAATTGGAGGAAGAGAGAAGACTGGTTTGAATGCACTAAGTGGGGAATGGTGGGAAAAAGGGACAATTCATCCACATCCTCAGTCCATAATAAAGATTCAGGTCACTAAATATGATCAGTTGTGTAGTAGCGTAAATCAGCTGTAATGTGCATCCATTTGCATTATTTTATCTATACTGATAATGATTTTTTTTTTTTAAAGAGGATGGGTCAGTCCTGAGACAGTTTCTTTCTGAAACGGAAAACTTGTCCCCAGAAGACAGAGCAAAATGCTTTGAAAAGAATGAGGTAGGAAGCGACCTTCCAGAGCATCACTTTTCAATAACTCTGGGAGGTTTTTATGCTAATAATTCTCTTTTCTGCAGGCCATTCAGGCAGCCCATGATGCTGTGGCACAGGAGGGCCAATGTCGGGTAAGTGCAAATAGAAATCAGAGCCAGGCTGCCACCAGTGTTTTCTCTGAAATATGAGTAGGAACCTCTTACTGGAATACAGCAAATGTTTTCCACCCAAGGCCAATTAACACCAGAAAACTCTATTGCACTATTGCTTTGACCAAACAGGTTCATAAAAATGGCTCTCAGAAATCTAATTGGCAGTTGATAATAGTCTTGAGTAAATTTAAACTGATGATAATTTTTAGATCCAAATGAATCTAATAGAGTAATACCCCTCCTAGTAATTGAGCATTTTAGATATTCTCACAGACTGTTGGAGACAGTAAGGTATACCAACAAAGACTGACAGATTTTAGAATGCTTCTGTGTACCATTAGTCTTAACACAACCTTCTAGTCAACTGTTCAAAAGTCAGTGATAGTGCCTCTAACAATAGCAGACTGTGCCACTTTTCTAATCTTGATCTTGGATGAGATACTTATCCTTTTTTTTTTTTTTTTTGTATGTGAGTAGTTCCCTGGCTGGGAATTGAACCCAGGCCTCAGCGTTGACAGCACCAATGCTGAACCCTTAAGCTACTATATCACCAGGGAACTCCTATACTTATCTTTCTTAAGCCTTAATTTCTTTCTCAGTAGGAAGTCATACAGTTTTGATAGTCTCTCCACCTTAATGGGTTTAGAATTGGGTCTAGTAGATAGGAAATACATGTATATATTTAAAAACATACTGGTTCAATCATATGCTTATTTATTACATATTACATTTATTTTTAACAAATTCTGAATATTCAATACTCATTTTCAAAAAATTTCTTGGCTCTCTTCAGGTAGATGACAAAGTGAACTTCCATTTTATTCTGTTTAACAACGTGGATGGCCACCTCTATGAACTTGGTATGTCTTGCTCCATTTTTGGAATCCAATATAGTTTCATGCATTTTTGCATACTTAATTCTTCTTACAGTATTGGCATGTAACTTCATGGCATTTAGTAAGTATATATATCATTGTTTATGAAGCCAGAACAACCATGTATTCTCTCATGGGAGCTCTTAACCCTTTATCTTACCCACAGCACCCTCCTCAGGCAGCTAACTGTTTTTTTTTTTTAAAGCTTTAGTTGCAGACCAGTAAAGAGACTGCTAGATCAGCACCAGTTCAAGGAATGTGTGTTCAGTTTTTCTCTTCCTACCACCCACTACAACACTGTCAATATAGGATCTCTAGCATCATTCTTTTCAGATAAGGAATACTTTTGGGAAAAGATAAATGCCTAAATATGACCTTGTTTACATAAAAAGGATTTGGATATATTGGAATAATTTCTATTAACTGATATATGATAACAAAAAAGATTATCTTGTAAGAGTCATACTTTTTGTATTAAGTGGAAAAAGACTTGCATCTGTGTTGTCTCAAGTCAAGACTGTCTCTGGGCAAACAAGGGTAAAGGAGACTTGGACTAATTGGCAGTTATTGAGGGGGCAAATGAAATTATGAGGGCCCCTTCTTGCCTCCACTTTTCTGCACCTCAGAGATTGCATCTGACGTTTACTCTGTGATCCTTCCCAGGAGATGGGGCACAAGCCCTTTACAGCTAGATTGGGCTTGTGTGATCATGTTACTTGCAGATGAGAATTGCCTGGAATGGATATCTAGGAACACTTAAACCTCATTTCCAGCCTGTTGCTTCAGAACCCAGCTTCCCTTTCTGGGAGTGGCAGTGGTACTTGGAAGAATCTAAAATTTCCCTTTAGGCTGGGAAAGCACAGTGGCTACAGAACATGCAGAGAAAATTGACATGCTTGGCTTCTTTGTTATAGATGGACGCATGCCTTTTCCGGTGAACCATGGCACCAGTTCAGAGGACTTGCTGTTGCAGGTAAGCTTTGGCATTTATCTCCAGTAGGAGTCACATTTCTTTAGCCAAGTTGTCTATTCTAAAGTGCTAACACTTTTTCAGTACAACCAACACCAATTATATGGGTTAATAGCATTTTTTGGGGCTTGAAGATCATCTTAGTAAATCTGTGCACTTTATTTTATTGCAAAAAAGGGATCCTTCACCATAGCCAGACTAATCTATATCATGTGCCATCTTTTGCCCACAATTAGAAATTAGCTTGAAAGCCATTGCTTTGCTTCTTTGTGAGATTAAGGAGACCATTGTCTTCTTGTCAGATTACATCAAAGCTGATGACTTGTGGAATAGCAACCTGAGCCTTTCCTCATCCATTCCAGATTGCTGAATTTTGGACAGTTGTATAGATAGTGTGTTATAGATGTTGATTAGGTAGTAAACTTCAGTAGCATTTTCTTTCCACATGGCCCACTATTATAGGGTGAGAGAAGCAGATTCAAAACATACCTAACAAGAGTTTTAAGATCCAGGATCACTGTGTAACCATCTTGGTACAACTAACTACAGAAACCTCTTAATTCTGGATCATAGCTAGTAGACTACTCTAGGCTTCTGCACCCTAAAAACGAGTCTAGGGTTAAATCAGTTTGCTGTTATAAAGGAGAATTCTTTAATTGTCATAAAATAAAAAATACTGTTAAGGTATAAGTACTTCATTTGTAGTACTAACAGTGATCCTTTTTTCATCAGTTGCTGTGTGCAGAATGGGGAGGTCAGCATATTTTTTTTTGTAAAGAACCAGGTGAAAGATGATTTAGGCTTTGTGGGGCATATGGCGCTGTTGCAAGTATTTCTGTTTTAGCTCCAAAGCAGCCCATAGACAGTGGATAAATGAATGTGTGTGGCTCTTCTGTCGAAGCTTTAGTCACAAAAATAGGCAGGAGGCTGGATTTCATCCACAGGCTGCAGTTCACTGACTCCTGGGCTGGGTGCTCTTCTGAGCGACTTACAGCTTTTATAGAATCCTAAGGATACCGTGAGGCAGGTATTATTCACATTTTACAGATGAGGAAACTGAGGTGCAGAGGTTAAGTGATGTCCAAGGTATTGCAATGACTTAAACGGCAGAACCATAGCTCAAATCTAGAAAGTCTGTCTCTAGAGCCTGTGCTCTTAGTCACTGTAAAAAGTGCCTTTCTATCTTAACAGACCTGTCTTTGGAACATCATAGACCTGACAACTGCAAGGTTCGGGTGGGCCAAATTATGCCATTCTGGGAGGAGGGTAACTTTTCTCTAGTTTGCTATCATACACATCTGAGATCAGTTGGAGCTAATTATTGGATATATAAAGGGTATATGAAAATAGTGATACAGAATGAGAACTAGACCTAGAGAAACAGGATGGGGGATGATTTGTATGAGAGTCAGAATTTACCTATGGGAGAGAGTAAGAATAGGGTCAAAATTTTTTATCATGACTCATTTTTGGGGAAAGATTAGTCTTTTTAATAAAGCTCTAAGGTATATACTAACTCATATCTAACACTAATACCATAAAACATGCCCCACAGAGGATATCTAAAACTTACATGAGTAGAATTTATGAGGTGTGGGAAAGGTAAAATTTTTGTTCAAAAAAAAAAAAACTGATTAGAATCTCATTTAAAATTAAATGAATATAAACCAGCATCATAATTAGTGAAAATTCTTAAGCTCTATATGGTTAAAGATGTTTTAGGTTGTCTAAACTATACACAGAATTAATTGTTAAGCCAGTGAGAAAATACATAAACAACCCAAATATCCTAAACTTGAATGAATTTATTGAATGAATGCTCATTGTGCAGGAAATGGCTGCTCTCTCTTTTTAGATGCACACAATATAGGTCAACACTGGGTCCTAAAGGAAAATCAAGTTGGGGAAGGAAGGTCTGGAATATTAACATACTAAAAATTCTGGGAGTGGCAGTGGTACTTGGAAGAATCTAAAATTTCCCTTTAGGCTGGGAAAGCACAGTAGCTAACAGAACGTGCAGAGAAAATTGACATGCCTTGATACAGACCTCTATTAATTTTTATACATGATTCCAAAGCAGGAATGAAACTCTGGCATGGTTGAAGCTTTTTAAGGGCCACACACACATGATCAAGTTGGTGATTTCTAGACTTTGGGAGCTGATACTGCATGACAGTTCTGCGTCATAGAGTATTACCTGTCCTCTTAGAGGGCTTAAAATTCGTGTGGTTTGTGGAGCTATGTTTTAGGATCATTGATATTTATGATCTTAAATGCCTTAGGATCACATTGATATTTATTTATGAACCTAAATGCCTTAGGATCATATTGATATTTATGATCCTAAGGCATTTAAAACCTAGAATTAAGTAAATAACTAATACAGACATACCTCAGAGGTTGGGGGTTTGATTCCAGAACTGTATGATAAGGTATTACAGTAAACTAAGTTGTAATTTTGCTGGTAGAGTCTTACCTTCCATTTGTAAAAAAATGCAAAATCTGAAGAGCAAAAAAGGTATGCCTGTATTGGGATCAATTTTCTGTTACCAATCTTTATAATCTAGGTCTTAGTTAACATGTCATTCCAGAAATATCTAAGAAACCATCACTTGTCTGTACTTGGACTACCAGGTATTTAAACTTTTAAGGTGTTTTTTTTGTAAAATTTACTTGGAAGGAATTTGTCTGCAGGAATTTCTGAGTTAGAAGAATTTTTCCCATATGGAAGAGAGATCAATTTCTATCTTGTTTCAGTTTGAGGAAAAGAGCACTAATAGTGTAGTTTCTTTCTTCCCTCCTTCCCCTAAACTAGGCACAGGGTGGGAGAAGTACAAGGCGTTTGGTGGAAGTAACAGCTTCTAAAGTCAGATCTGTAATGTGGGTCCCTGTCTTTCACATCACATGATTTTTTTCTTGCTTTAAGCCCTGGTTTTTAAGTTTAATGGGAAGTTTAAAGTTGATTAGGGTGAATGTTGAGCATTAATAGGCCGTACTGGTACATTCTCTTTGAAATTTTTATTTTGAAAATTTTGCTGTTTGGATATTTAATGACATTCCTTCTTTTCAGGATGCTTCCAAGGTCTGCAGAGAATTCACTGAGCGTGAGCAAGGGGAAGTCCGCTTTTCTGCTGTGGCCCTCTGCAAGGCCACCTAATTGCCCTGTGGGAGGGAATTAAGCTTTTTTCCCCTCTTCTCTTTACCATAAAAATATATCCCTACAGTCTTAAAGTGCTCAGTACTTATAGAACACAGCTGTTCTCCTTTGAGTCTGCAAATATACTCTTACCCTCAACCCCACCCAAGTGCTAGCAGATAGCAGAGCTCAGCTGTCTATCCAGCAAAGTTTTGGTGTATGCTTCAGGTGGCAAAGCATTTTCCCTGTTGTATGTCTTGTACTTCAATATCTAATGCTTTAAATGACTACTTTGGTTTGTGTCTGTAAGTTAAGGCCTTGGATGTGGTTTAAATTTTGTCCTTAAAAGGAATAAAACTTTTCTGCTGATGAATAAGCTTAAACTGGTTTTTATTTTGTTTTGCCTTTCCTCTATTATATCTCAAGTTATTTTGATAGTATTATATGACTTCCATATAAGTAACTCATATAGCACAGATAAGAAAATTATCATCAAGATATTATTTGGTTTAGTGTCTCCAGACTTTTATATATTTATATTGCTATATGTACCTTTAGCTTTAAAAAATGTTGAAATATTCTGTAGAACAATTTTAGATTTACCAAAAAATTGAGATGTTAGCGTTCCCATATACCCTCATTCATTTTTTCTATTGTTATATTTGTGTGATGCATTTGTTATAATTAATGAGAAAATATTTATATATATTACTGTTGACTGCAGTCCATAGCTTATTCAGCTGTCCTTAGTTTTAATCCACTATCCTTCCCCTACTTCCCCCCGCAGGATATCACATTATATTTAGTTGTCATGTCTCATTAGGTTCCTCTTGGGTATGATCATTTCTCAGACTTTTCATGTTTTTGATGACCTTGATAGTTTTTTAAAGAGTACTGGTCAATAATTTTGTAGGATGCCCCTTTACTAGGATTTGTCTTCATACTTTTCTCATAATTAGATTAGGGTTATGAGTTTTGGGGGAGGAAGACCACAGGTAAAGTACCATTTTCATCACATATAAAGGGTATATACTATCAACATGATTTATGACTGTTGATAGTGACCTTGATCACTTGGCTGAGGTGACCTATTTGTCAAGTTTCTCCACTATAAAGTTTCTTTTTCCGCCCCACACCCTTCACACACCCTTCAATGCTGCACTCATTGGAAAATTTTCTCTGTACAACCCACACTTTAGGAGTAGGGAGTTGAATTATTCAGTTTCCTTGTGGGTAGACTATCTATAAATTATTTGCAATTTTGGAAGAGATTTGTCCTATCTGCTATTTATTCAAGCATTTATATCAGTATGAACTCTTAGGTATTTCTTTTATACTCTGGGTTATAATCCAATACTACTGTCTGTTGCTCAAATTGTTCTAGTTTTGACTATTGAGAGCTATTTCAGTTGGTTCCTGTGTTCATTTGACATAACCCAATCAATGTAGATTTTCTTTCTTTTTTTAAATTTTTTTGGGGGGCAGGGGGTGGTTCCCTGGCTGGGAATCGAACCCAGGTTGCAGCGTTGAGAGCGCTGAAGCCTAGTCACTATACTACCAGGGAACTCCCTTAAAATTTTAAGTTCTGATTACTCTATGATGATACCTGTGATTCCAACTTCGAAGTGAAAGATATATTGGTTCCTAGGAGAAAAGCGATCACCACTATTAACATTCTTTCAATTTGGAAAAATATATAAATACATGGTAATTCATTTGATTCTAACTGCTTTGAGTTGAAACTGGAGGAATGCATTGTTCAATTCTAACTTGGTGTGTGACTTCTAAACAATCACTTTGAAGATTGACTTTGAGGAAGGGAAACAACAAGGCTTTCTGCTATGAGGGGTGATAAATTTGTGTAATGAAGGGGAAAGATGGTAAAAAATTTTATTTTTCATTTTTAATACATTCACCCTTAACCGTATTACACTTCTCAGATCTTTCAAACTGCAGCTTTAACTGCTTCATTGTTTGTAAGTTTCTTCCCTCAAAGCTGGTTTGTTTTTTATATTGGGGAACAAATAATAATAGACAAAGCCAGGTCTGGAGTGTAGGGAGGGTGGTTTAACATTGGGAAGCCACAGTAGTGGAAAGTAGCCAATGCAACATTGTTCTTTTTTAGGGGTGACTTGTTAAGCAAAAGCAGCACCCCTTTGGTCCATTTTCTTCTTTTCTCATTCGTAGATTCTTTTAACTGTTTCAGCAGACTGTAATAGTACTATCTAGTTATTGGGATACCCTTATTCCTTGTAATGGATCAGCAGGATCTCTTTGTATCCCAAAAAACAGGCATGAATTTTCCAGCCAATTATGAAACCTTAAACTTCTTAGCGGGTGGCGTGCCCTTTTCATGCCACTTCATGGACTTCTATTTTGACTCAGGCTTATAATGATGAATCCAAGTTTCATTTCCAGTCAGAATCTAGTTTAAAACTTCATCTTTGTTGTCTCTGCAGAGGTCCAAAAACTCATGAACACTGGATGCACTTGTTTTTGAGGTAGCATGAGTATTCTTGTATCCATCCTGCACTGACTTTTTGACATCCTTAGGTGCTGATGGAGAATATTCAAAATGATTGTAGGTGATACTCCAATCATTTCTGCAAGCTGCTTTTTATTCAATCTGGCATCTTCCACTACAAATTTTCAACTTTATGACAATGTCTGAGGAAGTGGCCTCAATAGGGTATCCTGGACGGAGGTCATCTTCAATCAACTATGTCTTGTGTATACATACATGTTTAGAAAAGGCTTAAAAAGGTCATGCTACTTGTAAACCATGGATTTCCCAGGGCAACAGTCCCTGTAAACTGCTAACATCTCTTCCAAAATGGTTTGAGGTGTTTTCTGGGAAACTTAAATGACTGCATGAAATTCAGTTTTATCCACACTTGGGTTTTTTTTTTCACATTTAATGTGCTTCTTCAATGATATCTGAAAGAACACAGATGTTAGTAGGCTGAAATTTGGCACATATAATAAGTCACACAATCAAACTATGCACTAGTGCTCTCACCTCTCCACCACTGCCCCCTCTCTGCCATTTCATGAATTTCTTGACCACCCCATGTAATGGGAACTGGTAAAAAGGTTCTTTTGGCCTCAGAAATACAACTACATTTAGTGGTAGTTTATACTTCATGTATAAGAAGCATATTTATTAAATACTTTCAAGGTCTGTCATGCTTTAGCACGTCACACCGTATAAGATTATGCAGTAGCTGATGTATGTGGGTGATTGCACCCCTGGAGGTGCAGAGAAATAACAGTTTTACTGAGGAAATAGGCACAGAGGTTAGGAAACATGCCCAAGTTCTCACTGTGAATCACTAGGAAGCCATGACGGACACTAGACTGACTTCCTAAAGGTAGCTAGTCTAGGTTGGGAGTCAATATAATAAACTTTAGGGCTTATCAAACCTGTTTTTGACTTCCACTTCGGCCTTTCAGTAACTTTGGACAAAGGAATAACCCTCTCCCACATCTTCATTGTTTTATGTTAAAATAGACACAACACAGACTGAAGATTTCTGGGAAGGGCCTCTGTAAGTTTCCATCTAATACCAGCATCTTTCCCACTGTTCTCCCTGAGGCCTCAGCCATGTACAATGCTGGGGGTACCCTTGATTTTGTATACCATGTGAATGCAGGACCCCTGGAGTTGTGTAACTCAGAGGCCCTTGTTTTCCCAATAAACCCTCTTAATTGACATCTTGGATTTATCAAAGATTTATGTCCAGTTGGCTTATTCCTTAAAATGTTACTAGACTTTGGCAATGGAGGTGACTTTGTAGTGCTTTCAACAGGCAAAGCCACCTGATGCTAAAGATACCCCCTTTTTAACTAGCACCCAAAATGTTCAATTCAGGAGTCTAATTATACACCTTTTTAGATTACAACTTGGTCTGTCTTACCGAAGAACATGGAAAAATGTTTATGCATGAAACCAGTGAGATAGTTTCGTGTATACATACATGTTTAGAAAAGGCAGTACCATAACATTAATAGCTAAATGTTTACTATATTCTTTCTTTTCTTAATTAGCGTTAACTTCTCTTTTACTGAATTTGTTATTAACACATCAAATCATGCTGATTCTTAGCAGAGAGATAAAGCCATAGCTTGGTTTTGTGAAGCTGCATGGAAGGGATGAGCGAGGCTGTTTATGGATATACAGGATTCAATGGGGGAATTTTAAGCATGAGTCTGAGTAGGGGAATATAATGAATGAGCAGAATCATTAGACTGATAGGAGGGGTTATGCAGATGCATAATTGGAACTACGGTTAGAAAAGTGGTATGGGGCCAGGTTAAAGATTACTTATCTCTTTGGCCAAGAGAATAGATTCTACCTGTGCATGCATTAAAGATTTTTGAAGAGGGAGCAACATGATCAAATTCAAGAAAATGAACCTAAATGGCAGTTAGTAAAATATGTTGGGGCGCAGAAAGAGAAGGCAGTTCTTGCCATAGTCTAGGAATAAGGTATAAGGGATTTGGATGAGCATATTGTCAATGAGATTAAAAAGCAGATTAAGGCCCACTATCGTGCAAGTGGGAGAGATCGAATTTGATGGTTGAATGGAAGGTGAAGTAAAAGGGAAAGTGAAAAGAGAATTAGAGATATCGAGTTTGTAAGTGCAAGAATAATAAAAAATTTGGGGTTAGGGAGGGCAATATATGTAATTTTATTTATTTAAAAAATTTTTTATTAGACTTATTGGAGTGACATTGATTAGCAAGAAGTACATAGGTTCCAGGTATACAATTCTACAGTGCATCGTCTATGTTGTGTTATAGATTCACCACCCAGTGTGAGTCCTCTTTCCATCACCATGTATTTGACTCCCTGTCCCTGTTTACTATAATCTAAGTTAAACTTAGTCATCATATAAAATTGGTATTATCTCTGTTTTTTCAGATAGAAAACTAAGGTATTATACAATGAAGCCTAAGCAAATTGTTCAAGGTTACTTGGCTGTAAAAGGATGTTGCGGAGCTTCAGATCCAAGTAGACTATCTGTAAGAGCCCACAGTAATGATTATTGCTAGGCAGAGGTGGACCTAATTTAAAGTGAATAAAGGTTAGGATTAGGATTAGAATTAACTTTTATATTAGGGTTTTAGTTCAAGTAGGATTAGGTTTAGGGTTAGGGTAAGGGCTAGTGTTAGTGCTAGGTTAATGGCTAGGGTTAAAATTCACATTAGGTTTTTACTTAGGGTTAGGTTAAGTTTTAGAGTTACATTTAGGGTTAATGTGAGGGTTGAGTTCATCATTAAGGCTAAATTTAGAGTTAGGATTTTTATCTTTAAAATTAGGATCTGGGTTTAAATTGAGGTTAGGATTAAAGTTAGGGTAAGAGTTCAGTTTAAGGCGAGGTTATGTGTTACAGGTAGGGCTAGGTTTTGAGTTAGGGTTAGGTTTAGGATTAATATTAGAATTAGGGTTAGGGTTAGAGTTGCATTTAGGTTTAAGTTAGAGTAAGACATTTAAGTTTTAGGTTTAAATTAGTGTTAGGTTAGGGTAAGGCCTGCAGTTTGGGTTAGGGTTAGGTTTTGATTAGGGTTAGCATTAGTATTGGGTTAATGTTAGCTTTGAAGTTTGATTTTAAATAATTAAAGTTTATTGGGGTAACTACTTAGTAAAATTATATAGGTTAGGCTAGTTTTTAAATTAGTGTTACAGTTAAGGTAAAGTAAACGCTAGCGTTATGCTTAACTTTAGGGTTAGTGTTAAGGTTTTAGGTTTTAATTTAGGTTGTAGGGTGTGGGCAGCGTTTAAGCCAGAAGCCAGGTCTATTGAGAAAATGGGTTTAGCAAGGCAACCTATGTACTTGGAATCTAAGGTTCTGGGGTCTTGCGGGGCTGCCTGGAACTTGGTGAAGAAGGACACTACTCAGGATGTGGTTTCTGGCTGGCTGAAGGGAAGGAGGAAAGCAACATTGCCTGGGAGGCAGAGGAATTGTAAACAGGACCAAAGGATAGGGGTTGGTAACATGTTTCACAATTAAGAAGTTACACCCCTTGTTGTTCTTGGGATATAAAATAAACTGCTGCAGACCCGAAGGGTCTCTGTGTCTCCATCAGAGCACAGGGAATGACCTGGTCCCAGCTTTGCTATCTGTTATGTCTGTGTGTTTTTCTTAATTTCCGGTCATCTCCCCTCTGCTTCTGTTCTCTGTGCGCTGGTTGTGGGGCAGTAGGGTTTTGGTTAGCATTTTACTTAGTTTTACAGTTAGGTTTATGTTATGAGTTTATGATAAGATTTAATGCTAGTATTAGGGGTAAGGTTAGAGTTAGAGTTACGTTTAGGACAATGGATAGGATAGGCTGACTACACATACAATTTCAAACAGGACAGAAAGCAACAGTACTCTCCCATTTCAAATGGTATGTATGATCAGCCTCTTCTCACTGGGATGAATTCAAGATGTCAGTAGGTTGACCGTATGTATCATTTGAAATGAGACAATGCTGTTCCCTGCCTTATTGAAAACAGTCTCTCTCGTCAGCCTAGGCTAGGGTTCTATTTAGGATTAGTGTCAGGAATGGGTTTTGAGTTAGGTTTAGTGTTAATAGTAAACCACATTTAGCTTTGTGTTTAGGGTTTAATGTAAATTTGGATTAGGTTTAGTGCTGGGGTAAGGCTAGTGGTAGGGTTCAGGTTTTGGGTTATCATCAGAATTAGTGTTAGGCTTTCAGATATTGTTAGTTTTAGAGTTAAGGTGAGGACCAGGATTAAGGTTAGAATTAAGATTAAGTTGGAGTTTATAATTAGGGTTAATGTTAGGGATAGGTTTAAAGTTAGCTTTGGGTTGTGCATAAACTAGGATTAGGGTTAGGGTTATGTTTAGGGTTAGGCTTGGGTTAAGGATAAGATTTGAGTTTATGGTTAGGGTTAGGCTTAACGTTGAGTTAGATTTGAGGTCAGGGTTTGGGTTTAAATTAGAATTTGGTTTAGGGTTAGCATTAGGGTAAGGGCTAATGTAGGGTTAAGGTGAGGGGTAGGATTAATAGTAGGTTTAATGTGGAGTTTATGATTACAATTAAGGTTAGGGATACAGCTATCTTTTACTTGAGCTTTTGGGTTTAAATTAGGGTTCATTTAAATTTGGAGTCAAGGTAAGTGCTGGTGTCAGTGTTAGGTTGGCTCCGGGTTAGGGTTTAATTTATAAGTAGATTTAGTGTTAGAATTAGCTTTTTCTTCAAGTATAACGTTTAGGTTATGGTTGGGTTTAGGGTAAAGACTAAGGTCTAAGGTTTAGGTTTATTGTTAGGGTTATGATTAGAGTTGAGTTTCTGCTTAGCGTTAAGGGAAGGGTAAGGGTGAGAGCTTTGAAGGTAATGTTTGGGTTTAAGTTATGATTAGGGTTAGGGTTATTGATGTGTTAAGGCTAAATTTAGGATTAGGTTTAGGGTTAATGCTAGGGTTAAATTTAGAGTTAGGGTTAAGGTTATTAATAGAGTTAAAGTTTGCTTTGAAATTAGCCTTCTATTTACATTGTGGTTAGGATTAGAATTATGGTAACTGCTAGTATTTAGATTATGTTTAGGGTTGCCATTGGGTTGGGTTGTGGGTTAGTATTAGGGTTATGATTGAGTTTGTGATTAGGGCTGGAATTAGGGTTGGGGTTAGAATTGAGTTTGTGATAGTGGTTAGGGTTAGAGTTACTTTGAGGTTTGGGTTTAAATTAGAGTTGTGGTTAGGGTTAGGATGAATGACAGGGTTTTGTTTAGTTTTGAGGGCTAGATTTAAATTTAAGATTAGATTTAGTGTTTGAGTTAAGGTTGTGTTTATAATTATAGTTAAGGTTAGTGTTAGAGTTAAAGTTAGCTTTGAGATTAGATTTTAAGTTTAAACTAGTGTCAGGTTTAAGGTTATTGTTAGGGTAAATGCTATGGTTATAGTTATGTTTATAGTTATGTTAGTTTGAGGTTTTGAATTAGGGTTACTGTTAGTATTTGGGTTAGTGTTATATTTGAGGTTAGGGTTTAATTTAAATTAGGGTTAGGGTTAGATAGGGTAAAGGCTAGTATTACTGTTAAGTTTAGGGTTAGGGTCAGGGTTCATTTTAGGTTTTGATTTAGGGTTAGGGATAGGGTTGAGTTTATGCTTCCATTTAGTGTTAGATGTAGAATTAGAGTTAGTTTTTTTTGGTTAGGGTTTGGGTTTTAGATAGAGTCAGATTTAGGGTTAGGTTAAGTGTTATGGTACGTGTTATTTTTAGGGTTAGTGTTAGGGTTAAGCTTTGAGTAAGGTTTAGAGTTAACATTCAGTTAGCATTAGTTTTGAGATTAGGGTTTAATTTAAATTTAGATTAGGGTTAGGGTGAAGCTAAGGGCAAATGTTAGTGTTAGATTTGTATTATGATTAGAAATAGGGTTTGGGTTAGAGTTCGGGTTAGGTTTAGGGTGAAGATTAGGTTTGAGTTTATGATTAGGGTTAACATTAACATCAGGTTTAGAGTTAACTTTGAGGTTAGGGTTTGGGTATAAATTAGGGTTAGGTTTAGGGTTTGGTTAAGGACTAAGGTTAGGGTTAGGTTTAGGGTAAACTTTGAGTTTATGTTTAGGATTAAGATTAGAGGTAGATTTGAAGTCAGGGATTTAGTTTAAATTAGAGTTTGATTTAGGTAAAATGTTATAGAATGTTAGGGTAAAGGCTAATATAGGTTTTCTGTTAAGGTTAGGGTTAAGTTTTAAGTAAGTTTAAGGTTAGGCTTAGAATTAGGTTTGAGATTGGGGTTAGGATTTAAAATAAAGATAGAGTTTATTTAGGGTCAAAGTTACCTTGATGGTTAGGGTAGGGTTAATGTTAGGGTCAGGTTTAGATTTAGGTTTAGGATTAGGTTTAGAGGTTGCATTGAGTTTAGATTTAATTTAAATAAAGATTAAGATTAGGGTAAGGACTAGAGTTAAGGTTAGGGTTCAGTTTATGATTAGGATGACAGCTTTGAGGTTACAGTTTGTATTTAAATTAGAGTTGAGATAAGATCTAAGGCTGGGTTTGATTTAGGGTTAGGGTTAGGGTTTGTGTTAGGTTTTGAGATAAGGTTATGGCTAGAGTTACGGTTTAAGTTGGTTTTGGGTTAGGATTTGGGTTTAAATTAGGGTTTTAGGGTAGAATTAGGTTTAGGATGAGAGCTAGGTTTAGGGTGAGGTTTAGGTTTAGGGTTAGGTTTTCAGTTAGGATTTGGAACAAGGATATATTTAGCATTAGAGTAGGGTTTGGGCTGAGTTTCAATTAGGTTTAGAGTTAGTATTAGGGTTACACTTAGCTTTGAGGTTAGAGTTTTGTTTTAAAATTGAGTTAAGCCTTGTTTGTTGTTAAAGTAGGGGTGATATATAAGGTTAATGTTAGGGTTAGGTTTAGAGTAACAGTTTGTTTTAGAATTAGGCTCAGAGGTAGTTTTGGGCTTAGGGTTTAATTTAAATTATGGTTGGGATTGGGGTATTGACTACAGTTAAGGTTAGGTTTAGGTTTAGGGTTATAGTTAGGATTAGGGTTGAGTTTATAATTAGTGTTAGAGTTAAGGTTAGTGTGTTAGAGTAAGCTTTGAGATGAGAATTTAGTGTTAAAATAAAAATTTGGGGTTAAAGTGAAAATTGGAGTAAAATTTTTGGTTTAGGGTTCTATTTAGGTTTAGGTTTAGGTTAGGGTTAGGGTTAAGTCTTGAGTTAAAGTTAGGGTTTGTGTTAGGTTAAGGCCTAGGGTTATAATTAGGTTTATGTATACAGTTAAGGTAGAGTGAGTGTTGATTTTATAATTAGAAGTAGGATTAGGATTTGAATTAGTATGAGGTTAGAGTCTGGGTTTAAATTGGGCTTGTGGTTAGGATAAGGTCTAAGGCTGTGTTTAGTTTATGGTTAGGGTAATGATTAGTGTTAAGTCCTTAGATAGGGTTAGGGTTTGAGGTTTAGATTTAGGTTGAGGGTTGAGTTTATGATTACATTTAAGCTTAGAGTTACAATTAAAATTAGCTTTGAAGTTGGGATTTGAGTTTAAATTAGGGCTAGGGTGAGGATCAAGGTGAGGGCTAGGTTTACAGTTGGGGTTAGATTTTGTTGGGAGTAGTGTACAGTTAAGTTTATGATTAGCTTAGGGCTAGTATCAGGGTTAGAGTTAACTTTGAGATTATTAGGGTTTGGGTTTAAAATAGAGTAAGGTTTTGGTTCGAGTTAGGGTATAGGCTACATTGATGGTTACGATTCAGTTAATGTTAGTTTTAGTTTTAGTGTCAGGGTTAGGTTTACGATTAAGTTTAGAGGTAGCTTTGAATTGAGGATTTAATTTAAATTAGGTTTAGGATTAGGGTAAGGACTAGAGATAAAGTTAACTTTAGGGTGAGTATTGAGTTTATGATTAAGATTAAGATTAGGATAAGAGTTAACTTTGGGTTCAGGGTTTGTGTTTAAATTTGGGTTAGAATAAGAGCCAAAGTTAAAGTTGGGGTTAGTGTTAGTGTTATGTTTATGATTAGGGTTAAGATCAGGGTTAGGGTTAAAGTAAACTCAGAGATCAGAGTTAGGGTTAAAATTAAGTTTTGGATTAATGAGAAGGTTAGGCTAATGTTTTAAGCTGGTATTAAATTTAGGTTTTGAGTTAGGGTGAGGGTTATGAGTAAAATTAGATTTAAGGGTAGGTCAAGTTTAGGGTAGAATTTAGGATTAGGGTTAAATTTAGTATTAGGGTTAAAAATTCCTTTGAGTTTGGCATTTGACTTTAAATAGTATTAGGGTTATATTTAATGAATAGGTTTATGGTGAGGTATAAAGGTAAGGTGAGGGTTAGGTTGAGGTTATGAGTGAGGTTTAGAGTTAGGTTTAGTTTTATATTTAGGGTTAATGTTAGCATTCAGTTGATGATTAATATTAAGCTTAGGGTTTGCTTTGAGGTCATGGTTTGGGTTTAAATTAGGGATGATGTTAAAGTTATGGTTAGAGCAATGTCTAGGTATAGTGTTAGGTTTAAGTTAGGGTTAGGATTAGGGTTAACTTTGAGTTTATAATTTGGTTCAATTAAGGTTTGGTTTAGGGTTAAGCTGAGCATAATAAGTAGTGTAGGTTTTTTTTAGAGTTAGGTTTAGCATTTGATTCATGCTTAGAGTTAGTGATATGATATGGTTTTATGATTAGGGTTATTTTTAGTGGGTTACCTTTGCAGTTATTTTTTGCATTACATTAATGTTAGTATTAGGGTTAGGGTTAGGGAGGAGTTAGTGTTAGGATTAGGAATAGGTTTTGAGTTAGGTTTAAGGTTTGAATTACAGTTAGGGTTAGAGTAAGTGTTGAATTTATGATTATGTTTAGGTTTAGTTTGAGAGTTAGAGTTAGTTTTGTGGTTAGGCTTTGGGTTTAAGTTAGGATTAGGTTTATGTTTATGTTAAGTGTTAGGTTTAAGTTTTGAGTTAGTGTTAGAGATAGGTTTTGATTTAGTTTTAGAGTATGTGTTATGGTAAGAGTTAGCTTTGAATTTAGGGTTTATATTTAATTAGTGTTTGGTTTAGGGTTAGGGTAAGGCTAGGTTTAGGATTTTGTTTTTAGAGTTAATGTCAGGGGTTGGTTTGAATGAAGGTTAGAGTTAGGATTCTGGTTATAGTTAGCTTTGAGATTAGGGTTTAGTTTCAATGAGCATTATGGTTAGGGTAGGGAATTGTTTTAGGGATAGGTTTTTGGTTAGAGTTAGGTTTTGAGTTAGAACTAGAATTAGGATTAAGGTTAGAATTAGGATTCAGATTACAGTGAGATTGAGTTTATTTTAGGGTTCACATAAGCTTTATTTTAGAGTTAACTTCAGATTAGGAATAGGATTTAGGTTGAAGTTTCTTTTTTTTTCTTTTTCTCTCTTTATGATTTCTTTTCTTTTCTTTTTTTTTTTTATTATTAGACTTATTGAGGTGACACTGGTTAACATGAATTACATAGGATCCAGGCGTATAATTCTATAGTGCATTGTCTATGTCTGGCATTATATATTCACCACCCAGTGTGAGTTATCTTTCCATTACTATATATTTGGCTTCTCCTCCCTCCTCTCCTGCCTGTTCTCTCTTCTCTCACCCCTCCCCTCTTGCCCCCAGGTTACCACTAAGCTATTGACTGCGACCATGAGTTTTGTGTTTGTTTTTTCTTTGTTGCTTTCAGTTTTATATTCCTCATATGAATGAAGTCATATGGTTCTTGTCTTTTTTTCTGTCTGGCTTATTTCACTTAGCATGATGTTCTTGAGGTCCATCCATTTTGTTGCAAATGGCAGTATTTCATCTTTTTTATAACATGAGTAATACTCCATTGTGTAAATGTACCACAACTTCTTTATCCAGTCATCTATTGAAGGACACTTTGGTTGCTTCCATGTTTTGGCCATTGCAAACAGCGCTGTGATCAACACTGGGGTACATAAGTCTTTGCAAACTAAGGTTTATAAATTTTTTGGGTAGATACCCAGAAGGGGGATTGCAGAATCATATGGCAACTCCATTCCTAGTTTTTGGAGGAACCGCCACACTGTTTTCCATAGCAATTATACCAATTTACATTCTACCAGCAGTGTGGGAGAGTTCCTTTTTCTTTAGCACTTGTTATTCCTTGTCTCATTGATAATAGCCATTCTAACAGGTGTGAGGTGGTATCTCATTGTGGTTTTAATTTGCATTTCCATAATAACTATTGAGTTTGAGTCTTTTTTTCATGTCTATTGGCCACTTGTGTATCTTTGAGAAAGTATTGTCTGTTCACTTCCTATGCCCACTTTTTAATTGAGTTGTTCAGTTTTTTGCTGTTGAATTGTACTTGGTCTTTATATATTTGAGATATTAGACTCTTATCAGATACACTGTTTGCAAATATTTTCTCCCATTAGGTTGTCTGTCTCTTTGCTTTGTTGATGGATTCTTTTGCTGTGCAGAAGCTTTCCAGTTTGATATAGTCCCATTCATTTACTTTTGCTTTTACATCCCTTGCCTTTGAAGTCAGGTTCATGAAGTCCTTTCTGGGTCTGAAGTCTATGAGTCGAGTACCAATGTTTTCTTCCATACATTTTTCTGTTTCACATCTTCTGTGGAGGTCTTTAATCCATTTTGAATGAATTTCAGTATATGGTGACAGTTCACAGCATATGTTTTTCAAGTTTTCCCAGCACCATCTACTGAAGAGGCTTTCTATTCCCTATTGTGTATTTTTCACTCCTTTATAAAAAAAATTGGAGAAGGCCCCTCCATAAAGTTATCTGATTCAGCTGATGACTCTGATGACTCATTTTCCTGTACTGCCTGGAACTAGTGATGATTCTGCTGATTCATTTCATCTGTAACAACTTGCCAATGCATTAGGATCACCAATGAAAAGGCACCACGGTTGCTTCGTTAAGCCTGCAAGTTCTATAAAAGGACAGGACCAGAGGGCGTTAGGGAGCTTAGCCTTTTTAGGCTTTTGCCTGTCGTGGCTCTGCCAGTTGAATAAAGAATTCCCTTTCTCTTCTATCTTTGCTGTTCAGGTGATTCTTTCTCTCTGCCAGGCCTAGTTTTCTGCAACGTATTTTGGTTCCCTGACCAAGAAGCGGGCCCACGGGCAGAGAGAAAAAGCAAAGTTGGAATCACCTGGTTGTTTTCACCAACCCTCTGGAGCACCCCCGGGGTCCCCAGTTGGCCTGGGTGATGTGAATCACTGAGCAGGGCAGGGTAAGCTACCTTTGCCTCCCTGTGTGGATGCCCCAACAGGGTGCAGAAAGGAACTCCTCAGCAGGTTCCCAAAAAGTCAAACAGAAAAAGGAATGAACACAACGACCAGGTAATATTGGAAGCATGGTAGGACCAGTTTGGGAAAACGTGCCAGGGCCTGCTCTGTCTGAGCAGAAGGGAGGGCTGATCCCTCTCCGGCACCTCCCAAGTACCGCTCAAGGTAGTTGAAGTGGGAAACCGAGGGTGCCCCAGGACAGGAATTTGGGAATTGAGTGAATGTGAGTGCTCGCAGAATGAATGATATGGACACTGAGGAGAGGGTTCTGACTCCTCCTCACAAGGCCAAAGCAAGAGTAGAGTTCTGATCCATGGTTCCGTGGTGACCTCATATGGTTTATGGTGGTATTGAACTAAGTTTAATCCGAGTTGGGGGTTTATACTGACACACATATTGCTAAGAGGCATCTATGTCCCTGCAAGGGGAGCAGCTGGAGACAAATGAAGCCATGTGTGTCCTCTCCCGATATACCCCACTCTCCCCCTAAACCTCTTTGTGGCATGATTGTTGTTCATCTGAGGGAGAGTCATGGGAGGTATGCAAGGAAAACCTTCCCCTTTAGCAACCATGCTGAAGCATTTTAAGAAAGCATTTTCTAGAGATTATGGGGTCGCTATGACACCAGAGAAACTAAGAACTTTGTGTGAATTAGAATGGCCCACGTTTGTGGTGGGATGGCCTTCGGTAGGGATCCTGGACCGAGCTATAGTACAGAAAGTGTGGTCTGTCATTACTGGAGACCCGGGACAATCTGACCAGTTCCCATAGATAGATAGTTGGCTCCAGCTTGTGCTGCAGTCACCCCTGTGGCTCAGAGGCCAAGCCTCCAAGGTACTGGTTAGCAAAGGCAAGTGGTGCCTCAGGGAAGCACACTGCCTGGCCCGACAAGCCTCAGCTGCTGCATAAATTCAGGTATGAATTAGGAATAGCCATCTTAGCAATGGTGCAAGTGTGATGGAGTTGTAATTTCCATAGAGGAAAGGATGACATCTCAGGAACAGCTGGTACAGCAGGTGCTGCAGGAGCTGTAGGAGCAGGAGGAGGAGGTGGAGTGTGAGGGCCTGAAGGGTTTTGTGGGTGCAGCTTTGGAGGCCAAGCAGGTCCTGTCCTTCACCCTCTCCTGGAGGTGGACTTGGTGTCCCTGGGCCTGTACCCAGAGGGTTCTCCCAGAACATGCTGCTGCTGGTAAAGCCCCAAGCACTCATTGACTGAATGCAGTCCATAATCCAGACTCATAACCTCACATGGGTGGACTGCCACCAGCTCCTCCTTACTCTATTTAATATAGAAGAAAGGTGCCAAATAATCCAGGCTGCCACCAAGTGGCTAGAGGAAAATGCTCCAGAGGATGCATTAGATCCCAGAGAATTCACCCAAAACTCCCTACCCAAGAAGGACCCACAATGGTACCCAAACAATAGAGATGATAAGGAAGGGCCGGATGGGTGTGGGGAGGCTCTTCTCTGGCAGCTGCGATGGGGTGGTCGGAGGGTCACTGGCATGTTTGGGGTGGCCAGGGTCATGCGGGGGCCAGATGAAGGTCCTGGAGGCTTTCGTGAGGGACTGTGTGAGACTTTTCATATTTGCATTCCCTTTGATCCTGAGAGTCAAGGAAAATGGAGGATGATGGACTCAGCCTTTGTGGTCTGGAGCACAGGGAATGTTGGGCACGAGCTCTGGGGTCTGGAGGGCTTCATTGGGGGGTGGGTGTTCCCAGCTCCTGGAGGTGGCAAGTGGCATTTTCATAAATCAGGAGAAAGAAGGAAAGAGGGAGGAGGATTGAAAGATGAGAAGAAAGGCAGACTTCATAGGAGCCACTTTGAATCAGAATAGGACAAGAACA